>JBAMBL010002945.1:600000-894831 GCA_037043405.1 Drosophila subquinaria
ATTTGGAAGAAAAAAAAACAAGATCGCAGCCCTCAGGCCAGAAAAACTCAATTTTTATTTTCTCCCATTTTTTTAAAAATGTTTTGGGGTTTTGTCGATTTTTTAAATTTTTCTTAGAATTTCTTACTTTATTTCTTAATTTCTTCACCACGCGCAGAGTGACATGCCTCAAACCATTTTTAAAAATTACTTCATTAATTTAGAAAATTTACATTTTTTTTGGTTTATTGAATTTGTACTTCACTGAATTTATTATATAATTAAAAAATAAGTAATTTCGTAAGAGAAATTGGCAAAAGACCAATTTTCGATAATCGCACATCGTCGACACTTCGGCACTATCGATAACGACGAAGCCATAAAAGTAGTTATCGTCCAACCACCAACACTAGTGCGCTTAAGGTCAGCGACCCCTAGATGGCGCTATGAATTTCTTATTGCGCGTCTCATTTGTTTTGAATTATAGGTGGCGCTTTTAATCTTCAGTTCGTTTATCAGGGGAATGTAAGGTAAATGTAAGGTAAATGTAAGTTAATACAATATAAGTGTTACGGCTTATTGTGAAAAAGAAAAATAAATGTTCAGTTCGCTTATCAGGGAACGAAATGTAAAATAATACAATATAAGTGTTGAGGCTTATTGTGAAAAAAATATTTGTATAAAGTTTGAAAGCTTTGACCTGCCAAAACTTTCAGCTTTCAAATAAGTCATGGATATTAACGAATGCATTCTACGGATAATACAGCACATGGAAAGAATTGGTTGTCAATAAAAAGAAGGGACTAATTACCTTATGCTTGGTTTGATCAGCCCGCTGCTCTTGAAAGGTCACTTTGGACCAGCATCGTCCTCTATAAAACTCAAGTGTGACTTTTGGCTGGCTTTTCACAGATCATCATGTCAAGAGGGAGCATGTCCATCAGAAGTCACAGCTGCAATATCAGGAAAAGAGCGAAAAAACGATTAACTATTTAATTTATAATACGTGGCAAAAGCTGTGGCTATTAAATGTCAAATGTTGCGACAATAAGAACCACAACAATGTGTGGCAGGAGAACCCAGCTAAAACTATTTCGAGTGGCCACTTCAAAGGATACGACACAATGAAGGACACGTTAGATAAACGCCTCAAAAACAAATGAGGCGAGTTTAATGCGCTCCTGAATGACGACCTCGACGCATGCCCAGAAATGACCTGAAAATCCAATATCCGATTGACATGCGTGTCAAACATAAAAATGTGTGTTTGTATATTTGTGTGTGTGTGTGCTCGATTTGTGGCTATTTGTGGGGTGGGTCAGCATGAAAATTGCACAAAAGGATCTGTAAACGAATAGAAAATTCGACAAAAGGACAGATTTCAGTACTGTTGTATGCCTAGCATATTAGTTTCGTATATAAAATATATCAGATTTATATAGAATTTTTAACAAATAGTTGCATTACTATAACTAACTATACAGATTTTGTTGAATTCGATTTGAAAAGATAGCAATTCGAAAATTGATTTAAAAATTGAGAGACTTGAATCTCAACATGCATTCTATATTTTTAAATTAGTAGTTTAAGAATCAAGTGTTTTTCAGATACTTCAAAAATAATACCCTTAAAATAAATAACTTTAAAAAAAAATTCCAATCAAAAAATGTATAAATTTCTTAAACATATCCCTCTTTGCATTTAAATAAGTTTTGAAAATATAAATTTACCTCAGATCGTAAGCTTGAGGTATTTTACCATAATTTGGCTGTTCATTTATTTTGTAGGCCACAAAAAATAAACCCTTCACAATGCCGTGTCACTTTATTTAGACATAAACACCTATATCTTTTTTTTTTTTAAATGTTTAAACCACTTAAAATGTATTTGAACTGCATTTTTTATGCACAATTAAGGGATCCGAATAAAGGTGCAATTGCCTGTCAGGCGCCACTCAACCACGAGTATTTCAAACTATAAAGCAATTGATTTCCATAGCGATTTTTTATGCTAAGCTGATTATAAATAATTAAAAAATAGACGAAAAATACGGTGGAAGTGGAAAGGGTTGGGCAACCCTAAACGTAACCCTAATGAGGGTCTGAGGGCGACCATAAACAAAACGCCCATTAGTCGAAGCGTGCGTCTGCATTGCGGCGCGTGCGACCTTCAAGGATATTCGCACACTCTGACCTGGCAGGACCTGGAATGGATTGGAATGGAAAGAGATGACTTTGTTTCAAATGATATTTGCATATATAATTTAAGTGCTACCCCTGAGCGAATGAAATGAAAACATTTATAATGTTTTGATTTCATTTATGTTAATTTTCGACCATAAATCAAAAGCAGAACGTGTGCTTCCTGTCGCATCCGTCGGGGCTTACACTATTTGTCCTTGTTTCTTTGATTAGCCCCTTAAAAATAAAAAAGAGAGAGAATAATGTAAGCCTTATATGCAAATATGCATTGCTCTTCGCTCTGACTTTTGTTGTTATCCTTTGGCTGCTCTTTTTTTTATTTTTTGTTGGGTGCCGTCTATTATGCAAATTTGTTGACGCTGATCCTTTTCGCCTTTTGTAATTCAATATTCGCGTGAGTCGCGAAACTGCTCCGATTCTATCTGGAGTTGGGGTTGATTTTGAGGCTGAGCATGTGCGAATTTGCCAAACTAATTCAATATGCATAAGTATTATGCAATTTTTTTTGCAATTTGCTAATGTATATTTTAGCCAATTGTGGAAAAGAAGCTAATTGAGTTGTTCACTTTGGTGACAACATTTTGAAAATTAGCTGAAATTATTTGCATTAAGAAGCATTAAATAATGCATATAAATCTTTATAATTTTAAATTTTAATATAAATTAATTTTAAAAATTGTAAAGAAGATTATTCTGTTATTTTAAAATTGTTTGTAACATATGGTTTTAATTACAGACATTTTTTAAAAGGTTTGGATAGAGTGAAAAAATTGAGTTTAATAAAAACAAAATATGGAAAAAATGGTACTTAGTTTCATTAAAAATATATTAAAGCAACAAAAACTTTTTATATCAATTGTAAAGAGAAATCTGTCAAGTTAAAAAAATTTAGAGAACGCCATTGGATTCACTTCGATTCATTCCACATTGAGAAACAACAAAAGTATCACAAACACATAAAACATAGGTATAAAAAATTAAGTTAGTTAAAAATATTTTTGAATATACATATATTTTTTGTATTTTTTATTGGACATCACAAATAACTAAATGGCTAAAACCACGAAGAATCCAAAACGTGCTCTTAAAAAGAAAGTGTCCAAGGCTTTTGTCATAAATTGTGATACGGAAGCGGAAATACTGTTGCCGTTTTTCGAGAACGTTGTGAATATCTTGAATGAGGAGATTGCAGCATCCAAACTGACCAAACCACGTCGAAAGATGCCGAAAAGAAGGGAAATGCATGGAGTTCCATCTGGGACTTCGACTACTCAACGCACAAGCCGGAAGAGAGGAATGAAGGTGATCCAAAAAATAGATAAGAGACAACCAATAGTTCCATATCGGAAGAGAAAATCGCTGCTACCATATTTCAACATTACAGTACATAAAGCACCTAAAGCATCTTCGCTATTGGCATTGCCTGCAGTTCCTCTTTCTGTTCCTGTTCCTGATCCTGATCCAGAACCAGCTCCAGTTCAGGATCCAGCTGCAGTTGGAGCATCTAATACCCCCGGTATGTCCAACGATTCTCCAGTTCCAATTGGATCTGCCACTGATAATATATTCAGTATCATGCGCAATAATTTAAGCAACATATGTAATGGCGAATTCGGTCCCCAGGATGCTCCATCTGAAACCATGCAAGCTGAGCCAGAAACCAACCATCAGTCGAACTCGGATGTGGATATTTACGATTGCTTGAGCAATCGATTGTACGACGGCTGGAATAATTAGTTTTCACATTGATTAACATTACTTTACGAAGACATAATTAAACATATTAAACACATTTAGAGCGTCTTTAAAATAATTATCGGGGTGGTCGAAGCGGGTCCAGAGTTAAACCAGAAGTAAGCTTTATTTTCATACAGTTCTCCCATTTCAATAATTGAAAAAATAGATTCCCAAGCATATACAAATTTAAAAAAATTAGAATAAGTTGCAATAATAAGTGATCGACATAATTAGCAATGTTGTTTATCTGTACAGTGGTACCAAAATTATAATATTTGGAAGGAAAATTCAATTTTCAAACGCTGCTCTATACTGGAAAATTATTCAGTTAAAGTAATGAAGAAAATAATGTAAACGACGGAATATGATACAAAGCTGCGTAATATTGCTAAATAGGTTTAAAGTTAAATTTATAAAACTAAAATAAAATTATTTTTACCGAAGCAATTTCAAAATGCAAACAAAAATGATAATTTTGATTGTATTTTCCATTGTCGCATAAGTTGAGCAAATAAGTATACTATGCTAGGGACTGAGATATTTTGTACAGTCGAACTTCTCTAACTCGAACTTTCCTAACTCGAATTTTCTCTAACTCGAACAAAATCGAGTGGCAATAGCGTTTACTGAGCAAATTCCATACAATTCTGCTTCCGCAACTCGAGCTTCCATAAGTCGAATTTCTACGTAACTCGAACAAAATTTTTGGAACAAGCAAAAAATTTGGATACAGAAAAGAACGAAAAAATAATTTTTGAGAATATTGACAGGTCTTCAACAAACTGGAATCCTTTTTTGTTGAAAATAACAAGAGAAATTTGCAATTTGAAATGAGTTAATGAATGAATGAAATTTTAGTTTCTGTTTAAAGTTTTAAAAAAAATAATTCCCTAACTCGAAGTCTCCCTAACTCGAACTTTTTTCTTGGATAACGGTGATTCGAGTTAGGGAAGTTCGACTGTAGTTCATACTTTTATAATAATGTTACTATATGTTTGATTAACTTTAAATTTGTTGTTCCTATTCGAACATAGCGAGTATTTTACAGTCGAGCACACTCAACTGTAGCGTTCTTGATTTTTAGATACAAATGTATCTCAGAGCTGAATAAAGTGTAGATACACTTTATATCTCCGAGCAACTTTTTCATATTTTATAGATTCAAGGAGATCAAAGAATCCTTTTATTCCTTAGCCATAACTCAAAATAGTTTGCAAACAACTGTAACGTTTACAAAAATGTCAAATCTTTATTACAAAAATTCATAAATAGGTGGTTTAGACGTCGCTTAGTTAATTAACATACTAAATACTTAATAATATGCGCTTAATGTAAAACTTTGGAATAGCTGGGAGAAGGGGAAACAATGACTTAAGAGCTAGACACATGGTAATAAAAAAGACAAAAAACCAACAAGCAAGTTTGTGAGATGTGTGAGAGAGTAAATGATGGGAATGGGTGAAGGGATGGATAGGAAAGGGGGGGAGGAAGGATAACTTGGAGGCGAGATTGTGGTTTCAACTAGAGACTAGAACAACGCTTGAGTGATTTCATTTTTAGTTGTGGAGATCTTGGGAACTAACAGAAGACGCCAATGGCAGGCTCCAGATTTTGGTAAGAAGTTGGCGTGAGATTTGCATTCATTTGAATGTTCCAAGCATTGTCCACGCCCGTGTTGCTGTAATAATAATCCGTGGTCTGATGTTGTTGTTGTTGTTGTTGCTGGTACTCAGCTGGAACGAAGGATTGTTGTGGCTGTTGTTGTTGTTGTTGCTGTTGTTGCTGATAGGCATTTGCCTCATCGTAGAGCAACTCGACAGTGTTGCCAACGCCGCCATTGATGCTCGGATCAAAGACATTGAAGATCTCCGAGTTGGGCGTGTAGAAGCTATCTGTATTGGTTTGGGAATTGTTGTTGGCATTGGAGCTGCCACTGATGTCCAGCGTTTGTGGCACGTAGCCATTAAAGTAGCCGTAATCCTCGGAGCTGTAGCCGGAGCTGCTCGTCAGGCTGGAGGTGTCATCGCAGCTCTCGTAGAGATTGAGACCAGGTTGATAACCATTCGTTGCATTCGCTGCTGTTGTTGTTGTTGTTGCTGTTGTGTTTGTGGCAAGTTCATAGCTCTGCGGTGGCAGTGGCAGCTGCGTCTGCTGCAGCTCCGTGTAGTAACTGGCCGTGGAGCTGTTGGAGGAGATGGGCGAGTGCAACATGTCGTAGCCGTAGATGTCGCCGCCGCCATTGTAGCTCGCATCTGGCGGATAATACGCGTCTGTGCTCCACTGCGGTGTCATGTAGTTCGTCTGGCCGGGATTGAAGATGGGCGCAGCGAGGGAGGGCGTCGTAGGAGTTGCAGTTGTTGCTGTGTTTGTGGCCGGATTCACCATCGCATAATCCATGGTGACTGTCGTCTCCAACTGGCTGGCACGTGGCTTGCGCTTGCTGGCGTTCTCCTGGAGCAACTGCGTCTTGGCCTGCCGCTTGTTGGCCCGCAGACTGCAGAGCTTGTCGCTCAGCGCCGCATCCCGGGCGAGCATCACGGCCAGGCTGCGCACGCGTCTTCCGCCCGCGAGCAGACGACGCGCCTCCGTCGAGCCCTTGGCCTCGGGACGCGGATGATCGTGAGTGCCCTTGGCCTGGAAATAGATCGCGTTGCCGGCACGTCGCCAAAAGTGTGTGACCGGATAGCCGCAATGTCCGCGACATGGTTGAATCTCCAAGCGACCGTTGCAATTCCTGTCGAGAAAAGAGTGGGAGAGAGAGGGCAGTTTAGTAAGTTGTCGCCCATTTGAAGTAGTCTCCTCTAGAACTCACCTATTGGGACACTGTTTGCCTTGTTGCTTGCGTCGCGCCTTGTCGCAGATTGCGGGACGCAGATGGACGCTGGCGCCATTAGGCAGCCGGCACTTGGCGCTGCAGAGCAGCACGCCCAGGCAGCTCTTCTTGAGGATGTTGACATTGTGGTTGTTGGTGTTCCGCATCGCCCAGCCGCTGGCATGCTTCTTGGCGTCCTCACTGTGGGCGGCATAGATCAGCCGGCAATGCCCGTTGGCCCAATCATTGAACTCGTCGTGCTCGCTGACCGTCGGCACAATCGTGTCGTTGATATCCCACTCGATTTGGATGCGCGACGTGCTCGCCGGCGGACTTGGCAAGGGCAGAGCATTTAACACCATTTTGTAAGTTATAATCTGTTCTTTTAAAAGTCTAGTATTTTCACTTTTCGTACTTTTCGCAGCCCTTTAACTCGTCGTCACTTAAAATTGTCAAATATTTGTATTTTTGTGTTCTTGTTGTTTTTTCCGGCACGACGTCCGTTCACAACGGCTGCGCAATGTTGACTGTCTCTGGCTCTGCCGAACACCACGTTAAGTTCCTTTTGACCGAAGCGCCTAACCACGACGTCAGCAGCGACTACGACGGCAGTCGCAACGGTGGTTGTTTTTGTTGCGCTCTCATTGGCTTGCCTTCCAGTTTATCCATTTTTTATCCGTTTTATCCGCGCATTATCCGTCAGACACTCACGCGACGCGCACTCTCTTTTTCTCGCATTTCTATTGGAATATCCGTCCACGGTTTGTGTTGTTGTCGCTGCTGCCACTGCCGCTGCCTCTGCCGACGTCCGCTGCCGTCCGCTGTCGCTGCCGCTGTCGCTGCCGCTGCTTGGAGTTTGATTGGATAGTCGGTAGCTCAACCAGCTGGCGCTCTGTCGCTGGAGCTGCCAGCGCTGCTGTTGCGCTTCTCTAGCATTGGCACACCTGCGTCTCCCTCTGCCCCAACGCCTTTCAACTCCCCCTCCCGCTCGCCATTTACTTTCCTTCTTTTACTGGGCACGCGTTGACACTGGATGGGAGGGGGGGTAATTTTATTATAGCAGCCAGTCAAAGCTAATTAAGTCTGAGCTCAAAGCACAGAAAGAGAGGAATAAAAAGAGTAACAACAATTGTTGCCTGCCACCTGGCGACTGGCAGTGGAGCAAGAGCAGCAGCAGGAGAGAGAAGAAGGAGCAGCAGCAGCAGCTGCGATTGTGGTTTAGTTTTGTATTGAAGTTGGCGCCCAAAGTGGATGCATGTAAGTGCAGAGAGAGAGATATGGGGAAGGGCATAGAGATGAGATTCAGAGTGGCAGTTGTATGGATATTGAAGGAGTTACTAAACTATTAAAGTAAAACAAAAGCAGTAGATGGACTGCGGAATGCCCTGTATCCCAAAATATATGTAAATGAGGCTGAACTGCAACTGATCAGCATTTTTAAAGTAATGTTTATGTTTGGGCTAAAAGAAATACAATAATTTGTATGTGCTTATATAATATTTTACTATCTATTATTTTATTTTAGTTTGATTTTCAAAAATAATAATTAAAAAATTCCAATAAATGTAGGAATATTTTTTAAAACTCACTTTATTTTTTATAAAAAATATTGTTTATTGGAAAAAAATGTAAAAATAAAATAATTTTTTGTATTTAATTAGTTGCATTAACTTTAAATATAATTATAAATATTTAATTTTTATTTTAATTAACTATACTTTAATTTTTACTTAACTGGTCAACTGCTCTTAGTTGACATTAAATAAATAAATAAACTTGATTAATATAATGTATTAGCCTAAATATGTGGCAGCTAAAAGTTTGAATATATTTTATGTAACAACTTGTAGTTAATGTTAAAGTTTCGGTAATATATAAGATTTAGTAATATTTTTGATTACTTTTACTAATTTTCTTGTAAATAGAAAAACTTACTTAGAAATATAGATATTTTGCAGATATAATATATGTAAGTTAAACTTATTAACACGTATATTTACTAGCTATAATTTCAGTCCTCTTGCGTTAACTCAAAATCAGAAGTCCTGTGTCCTGTAATAGGCGCAAACCTAACGGCATAACTTCTCACGATCTGCTAAACGATAAGCTTTAAACGTTTGCCAAAAAAAAAAACATAACCTTTGACGTTATCTATAAGGAAATCGGTTAGAAACGTCCTCGCGCAAGATCATAAAATACAATTTAGCACGAAAAATGAGAAAGGCAGAGGGAAAATCGGAAGGAAGGAGAGGAGAGGAGAATCAACCCCCAAGAACCATGGCGATAGTGAACAAAAACCCAAGAAGGCAAATGCCATAACTCAGGCATATGCAACAAAGTTGGCAAACAAATTTCTTCAGTCTACCGGCGATCTTAAGCCAAAGATAAAGGAAACAAACGTAATCATTAGGACAGAGCTGAAGGGTTGTGTGGACAGAAGGGTAAACCCCATAATTTTCACACTTCTACGGCTAGAAGCAGAAGAAGAAGAAGTAGAATTGAAAACCATGCAATTATGACACGTCACAAACAAGGACTCTGAATGAGGAACCCGCTGAGGTGAGGCGACTTCTTTCCCGGGACGAGTCAACAGATTGCGGAGGGCCTAGCACGCGATACAGGACTTGCAGGACCTTAAAGGATTACGCTCACAAACGGGGCGTTGACTCAAAGGAAAGTCATGACGTTGCATATTTTGTGAATGAGTGGAAACATTTCTTCTGGGACATTGATAGAGAGATCATCGTATTTGCTTACCTGACTGCCAGTTCGGATTGAATGGAACGGTGGGTGTGGCACTTTAATGAGGCCTCAAATTAACTGTTCCATTTCAATAACAATTACAATTTCAATTGTACTCAAATTTATTTGACATCCACTACAGGGGGTGGCCTATTGGCCAAAGAGTTCTCTTGACGACTTGCGATTCCCGCGATGCAACCATTAAATTTTAACCAGAAATTACGCATAAATGTCATCGTAAATTCGACTCTGAATTTGAAAAGTTTCTATTTTCGTTGCCTAGTTTAACGCCCCAAGGAATTGGAAATTGGTATGAACTATTAAATGTGGCCTGAATGGATTATATTCAAGTTCAAGGCATTAGCAAATTTACGTTCTACATACAAATATACTTTCTTATTTTAATTTTGAATAATTTAAAAAATTAAATTATTTTATGAAGATTACAGTGATTACCTAAATCTTAATAATTTATCTTTTATTTATTTTTAGTATAATATTTGTAAAAACAGGGATTAAAACCGAAACGAATATCGGTTTATAGGTTTTAATATAAAACAATATAATAATAATAATAAAAAGGGCATTACTTTCTTAATGTTTAGTTACATTTTAACAATTTTAATACTTCATTTAACAAATTTATTTTATTTGCACTTATTCAGTGCTATGAAAATTCGATCATGAACATCACAAATTAAAATTCAAAATTAAACATAAGAAAATTAAAATCAAAAATCAGTTACGGTTTTAAATTTCAATCGGTTTTTACCGATTAAAGGTTACGGTTAGTGTTATAATTCCTGAGTTAAGATATAACAAAGTTAATTTTTATTGATTTTTATTACTTAAATTACTCGAGTATTGAGTAAAATATTTATCTTAGATTCTGTAATGTCTTTCTAACCCTGAACTCTTTTTAATCTTATCTTGAAGTTTATTCGCATTTGAGTTCACTTGCTTTTCAAATTGATATAGAATTGTAATTTTCCAAAGTTAAATTCATTTATTTTTAAATATGTGTATTTATTCCTCTTCCTCCACTTCCTGACTTTGTGTCCCCCTCTCTCTTTCCCCCCGTATTACCAGTTGACAATTGAAAGTTTCAATGATCCGGGATCTTATCAAGGTCGATGGATCTAAAAAAAAACAGTCGAACAACAATTCGCAGCTAATTAACTGTACTTTTGATTAAACATATCCAACTCTGTTGGCCGCAATTAAAACCGCATATAGGAAATCATTCATTTGGCAACGGCGACAACATGAAAATCGAGAAAAAGGCCAGAACAGAGATCCGAGCAGTCAGATAGCCAGTCAGTCAGTCAGTCAGTCATTTAGTCAGTCGGTTGAGTCAATGAGAAACTTAAAACAACCCTCGCTGGGCAGCTCGACGGATTGGATAAATGATTTAAAGCAAGTCTCATAATTTCTCATTGTTCATCTGGCATTTCCACAAACTGATAAATGAAACTGAAAACATAAACGGCAACAACTACGAGTACTAGCTTATACACACATACACACATTTATACACAGCGACCAAAACGCCAGATCGAGTCAAACTGATAATGACCTTTCACACTCTGCGTGAGTCCACAAATACCGTCTGTCCGTCTGACGATCGTAGAGAAGAGAGAGAGGAGAGCAGAGAGCGGCGAGCGGCGAGTGGTGCAAAGTGTCCTGTGGTGCGGGGACAAGATCGCTGGTCGACGATAGCACCACACTCCTCGCTCCAGAGGCCACTGAGCATTGAAAATTGAAATGTTTTGGGATTGTTGCGACTGATCGTTGGGTCTGGACAAGTGGCTGCTAAGTAGCTTGGCCGCCTAATCCCATGTCCAAACAAATCGCCAGCTCACTCAGGTGCTGTTGTGGATTTCCTCTAATGGACTTAGCTCACTGCCATTGTCCTGCGTTGAAGGATTACATACGTAATACGTAATACATTTGTTAAATATTTTCATAATTTCCCACGCGCTTCTTTGTCTATTTTCTCTTTATTTCTCATTTATTTTTTGCATTTTATTTAATTGTTTTGGGAAAAATGTTCTCGTGCATATTATTTGCTGTTGGTTGTTTTGTTGAAATTGCGGCATTGAATTACGCAGAACATAGCATACAAATTTCTCCCACAATTTGAGGGCTCTATCGCCAACAGTTAGCTCTACCCGCATTCCCTCTAATCATAATGCATTGCGACTCACCAACTCACCAACTGCAACTGTGACGTCGACCAAGACGTCGACGTCGACGACGACGCCAACGCCGAATATGCGTGGAATACGTGGAAAGTCTGCGTAAGCGCGTGGCAGCAACAAACAGAAGTCGTGGAGCCTCAGATTATGAAAAGTATTACCAAAGTTTGTGGCAAGAGTTAATTTCAAGGCCATAAACTTAAAAATTGTTGATAAAGTATTTTCCATCCTAATATCACATGATTTCCACACATGGTTTATTTATTTATTTATTTATTTATTTATTTATTTATTTATTTATTTATTTATTTATTTATTTATTTATTTATTTATTTATTTATTTATTTATTTATTTATTTATTTATTTATTTATTTATTTATTGTGAGATAAGAGCAGTCGACCCAACAATTAATTAAAAATTAAACATATAAATTAAAGAAATATATGTATATGTTAAAATTAAAGAATAATCTAAAATTAAAAGCTTTGGGGAATCTAAAATGAATAAGAAAATGTTTGGCCCAACATTTGTTTGTTATGGCAAAATCTTTTTTGTTATGTAGTACATTTTTACATTTTTACAATTTATACAAGTACAGTCGAACTTCCCTAACTCGAACTTCCCTAACTCGAATTTTCTCTAACTCGAACAAAATCGAGTGGCAATAGCGTTTACTGAGCAAATTTCATACAATTCTGTCTCCCTAACTCGAACTTCCCTAACTCGAATTTCTCCCTAACTCGAACAAAAATATTGGCCCGTACTTCTGTAAGTCGAATTTTTCGGGAAAATCTCCAACAAAGTTTGAATTTTTTTTCGTTTCTATTTTATACTTTTGTTACCGGATCGTTAGAATATGTTATATTGATTTACATTAGCATATGGTGATGAAATATGATAGAATATTGCATCAAAAATTACTTAAGCTTGTGAAATTGCTATAGGAAAGATGTTCGTAATGTACTTCTTTATCAGCGCATCAGTGTACTAAAATGTTTAAGGAAATATTCAAAATGCTGAAAAATGTGGTATCTCAGCAAAAACATTTTTCATTATATTATAAAATGAAATATTAATTAAATAGGGAACTTATTCTGGATACGGCAAAAGAACGAAGAAACCAATTTTTGAGAACATTAACAGCTCTTGAACAAACTGGAATCCCTTTTTGTTGAAAATAACAGAAAAAATTGAAATTTGAATTGTACTTATGATTGAATGCATTTGTAGTTTTTTTTAAAACACTAAAAAAAAAAATTCCCTAACTCGAAGTCTCCCTAACTCGAACTTTTTTCTTGGATAATGGTGATTCGAGTTAGGGAAGTTCGACTGTATTTATTATTTATAAACTTGCTAAGTTAAACATATTTATAAACTTGCCTGATAATATTAAAATTACATTCCATTCTGTTGAGTGGTTTAGTGGTTTTAATCCAAAATACCCACATGCATTCGTCTTATCGAGGTAAATCAAAATCATAAGAAAGTAAAATATTAATGAATCATAAGAGTTTTAAATATAATTTGTTAGGAATATGTTGGCTTTAATATGGCATAGTATATCTCAAAAAGTCTAGCACCGTAAAAAGAATCGCTGTGTAAAAATCTATAGTTCTATTTTGTTGGCTAAAAATAAAGGTAAGGATATTTCTCACCATAAAAAACGAAATTATGCACACTTGCCAGCAAGGACAAAGCGATTCGCGATACGCAATAAAATCTAATTAGTAAATCCTCGAGGAAACCAACAAAAAATCAAATTGCATGAAAAGCAAAAGAACTGAAACTGTAAAAATGTTCAGGTAGTTTGGGTAAAAAGATTCGGCAATTCGACGTGGTGACGACACTTGAGCACAACAAAGATGCACAGACAAAGGACACACGCGCGCCCCTCGACAAGGGAAACAACCGTCCCTCCCTCCCTCTTCCTTTACCTCTACAGTCCTGGCCTTCCCCTACCTCTCGTTGTTGTTTACTCAAGCGCAAGAGTAAAAAGTTATACAGTTAAATGTAAAAAAACCAACGAAATGCAATTTTCGCAATTTTAAAAAATCAAATGCCACATAAAGTGGCAAGTTCCTCGTGTGCCGCGTGTCGAATGCCGTCAATATTTCCGGTGTGTCTAATGACAAACGCATGTTTACACGAGTGCGAACACATCCGGAGTGAACGGGGTGCCGCCCGGAACATTACACGGACATCACTTTAAAGCCAGGATCTGCTCGATGGGCAATTAAATGGATTTACTCAAGCGTCCTTTTGATCGCACGGGCAATTTATAAATGATGGCCGCGAATTTTAAAGCTGCCAGAGATGATAAATGACACTGTGGGCCAAATATTTCGCTAAATTACGGCATGGGAATTGACTCACTGAGCATAAGTTGGTATCTCCGTTTATAGGGATATTTTTTGTATCGTTTGTATTAAATGAATTAAAGAAGTGACAAAAATGTTGCATTGTAAATGTTTTAAGATAAAAAATAAAATGTTTTTAAAAAATTAAATTTTGCATAAATCTACAAATTTATTCTATGTACAATCAAAATACATTTTATTTATTCTATAATAATAATACTTATTTTCCTTGCGCTTTTCAAAAAAACGATTAATATATTGAACATATAAATACAGTTTATTATTAAATATCTCAATTGTAGCTTATTTTCACAATATTAATTTTTAAAACATACAGTATAAAATTCCAACTGATCGAAATAAAAGTATTTTTGTTATGCTCCTAAATTTATATTATTGGCAATAACATTACATTACATGCTTATTGTTCATTTTAGGAATTTCAGGGAGTGTTTATCAATTATGCGAGGTTATTTTCAGTTTATATTTTGGAATTTCAACAGGCTGAACAAATAACTTTATGGTCTAATCTGCCAATACTCGTAAAGTTTCTCGTTGGAAATTTTACAACTCCAATTGCCAAGTTATACAATAAGAATTGATGTGCCCAAGGGTTTAACCCTCAATTGGTAGCACTGCTCGAACCGCCCCCGGTCAATGAAATAAAAAAAAGGGCTATGCCAACAGACCGAACCCTAAAGTGAACTGAAAGTTTCCATCCAAACAAAACTCGCGAGTCAACTCGTATTTTTGCCACTTAATTGAGATTAATTGAAGTTATGTGTCGGATGGATCTGAATAAACAGCTTTCCAACCATTTTGTTTATGAATGCGTTTTATGTGCACAAGAAATATTATTAATAATTAGAGAAGGGCACCCCGAAAATAATAATAGTCGAATAGAGTCGAAGTTCCCTAACAAAACTCTGAAATTTGGAAATTTTATTCAATTAAATTGAGTGCGGCGGAGTTGCAATAGCAACAATTGAAGGCGGAAGCGAGACACAAGTCCAAAATGTATCTGTAAGATACTTCTACGAGCATGCAAATCAAATACATAGTTTTTGAGCTGAGGTTAATGCACTCGACGCTTGTTATGGATACATTTTGAGTGTGTTTGAATATGTGAGTGTGTCAGTGTGTGTTGGTGTGTGTGAGTGTGACCCTTAATTGGTCTATTGGGCTGTGTGTGTGCTTTCAGCCGTCGAGTTGTTAATAGTTTTTGGTTGCTTTGTAAGTCACAACTAGCAATTTAAGTTAATTGACATTCAAATGCAGTTGAATAAACTCGGTGTGAATAGCTGCAGATTAAATGTTAGAGCAGTGAATGCATTCAAACATTTAGTCCCTTTCATTGTCGACTCATTGACACTGAACTACAAAGTTAAATATTCAAAGTAGATGCTAAATATATTAATAAAAAATTTATTTGGAGTAGAAGAAATTTATTTATTTAAAAAACTATCATTTTAGACAAGTGGTGGGCAAGCAGTGGCTCCGGGAGCAAGGGCTGCTCCCAACTTAGGTAGACTCTAATAGGGTTGTTGTTGTTGATGTTGTTGCAGTGCTCCCGAATTCAGATTTCGTGCCCACCGCTGCTTTAGACTATAAAGTATAATAAGTTTGTGGAATATTTTCTTGCCAAAAATCTCTTTAATCATAGCGTTAGCTTAGAATTAATTAGATTTGTAATTTGCTTATTCCTCAGTCTACAATTTATTTAATTTAGTAATTCTGTATCATGTTTCCTAACTTTATTTTTAATTTTTATTGTCGTATAAATTCATTATGGAAACCCTTTTATTTAAATTCAATGTGAAAGAATAAAGGGCAACCACAAACTTACTTGGGCAGCCAAGTGGTGTGTCGATCTTTGTGCGAGGCTTTTGATTGGAATACTTGAGCAGAGAACCAACAAGTAAGTAAAAAATTAGGGCCTATTTACAAAACAATGTATGCGATGAAATGGTGTGAAACTCTTGCCACTGTCTGGCTGGGAAGGGGGGGAAGTTCACCACCGTTCGACCCTTTCTTGGGACTCTTCTCTTGTCTGGCACAAATAAGACGTCACGCTCATTACAATATATCGCACAATAGACGTTGCCGCTTTCAACCCCTGCTATAAGAAGTATTCCTTTTAATGTTCGAGTGCTCGTGCTTGGTTTTTGTTATTTGTTTCACATTTTGTGCATTTGCTCACTTGAGGCAAAAGGATCGCTGATCTTCAAAGCAAGGAACTCTCTCTCTGTCTCACACTCACTCTATCTCTCTCTCTGTTTCGTATTGATTACCAGAAATATTCATGTACAGATTAGACGCACTTTTGTGTTCAAATTATCGCATATCGAGGCATATGCAAAGCCATCGAGTGCCTTAGGGAAATACATTCATACATATAAATATATTGGTCTATTGTTTCGCCTATCATTTATGCAAAATGTTGAGCTAAAGCCCCTACTCCTACCCCTACCCTACACTCAATACGATACCATTGCGATAATTCACATCTTTAAATATTCATTACAAGAGGTCGGTTGGGTTTTGGGTTCCATATCGCTTTGATTGATTACTCAAGTGGTTTATCGTGCGGCAATTGTTGCTTGGAGATTTTCCTCTTTTCTCTCTGTCGTTTTCTTGGGCAATTGTTGTCGAGCGTATTGCGCTTGAGGCGTTCCATAAGGCGTGGCCCTGTCCCAGCATGTTGGTCACTTGAGAGTTGCGTCTGTTTCCTTTCAGCTTGTAAATGTCATTTAAATAATAGAGACCAGAAACTTATTAAAGATACTTGTGCTCAAATATATTTGAAATTTGCATGGCTTCACATGCATTTTGTAGTGTGTCCTGGACGAGGAGCAGCTGCCACAAATTGGCCAAATTTTTGACATAAATGAAATCGATCTATTAGGGCCACCAGGGGCGTGGCATGTGCTAAGTAGTTCAAAGATCACGGCAGTTATGAAAGGTCATGAGTTGGGGCGGGATCAACATTCAGTTGTATATTGCAGAATCTTTGAGAGGTTCTCCCAAGAATCTTAGTTCTGAGTTCTCCTTGTGGCATTGCATCCACCCTCTATTGGCTGCTCCTCCTCTCTCTCTCTCCTCGTTCTTGCAACATCTGCATGCGATGCGTGAGAAACTTTTGCATATCTGCAACGTTTTGTGGCAGCGTCAAGCCCCAGGAAGCTTCAGCATGCCGCGATTCTGCCTCAAACACATACACACATACACAAAAAACCGCTCAAGTGGCACAGTTTGAGCTTGTAACAACGACGACGACAACGATGTCTGTCAAGAGGCCACTCATATATTTGCAACAACTGGAGTGCTACCGGGTGGTTGACGCTCCATCCACATACATACACACATATGTCCTGCGGTGCTGTGGTGCGCAGATGAACACTCAAGTATCTGGAATATTGCGATAAGCTCCTCACAGCAGCAGATTGTTCCAATTTCTGTGCTTCACCCAAAATAATATTATTTCAATTTTCTTGATTAAAATGTTGCAACTCGGCGATGTGTGAAAAAATGTCGCTTAGAGTTTTTTCTCTAAATATATGTAAACCACATTATGGGTGGATGATCTTATCATAAGTTGAGATCAGCAGAAATTTAAACAAAATATATAGATGGGAAGAAAAAACAGTGAATAAAATAAAAGAAGTATTAAATAAAATCGTAAGTCGTAGTTATAAATCGAAATTGTGAAGATATAAAGCAGGGATTAAAACCAAAACGAATATCGGTTTCAGTTACGGTTTCGGTTATGTTCGGATTTAGGTTTTCGGTTATAGGTTACGCAAAATCTTTGAATAAAGGTTTCGTAACGGTGAACCGGTTTTCGTATGTTTCGGTTTTGAAATACCGGTACGGTTTCGGTTCACAAAAAAAAAATTTCTTTGTAAAAATATAATTATATTAACAAAATAATAATAATTAAAAAGGCATAACTTTCTTGATGTTTCATTTACATATTTATTTCACATATAAATCAAAATTAAAAATAAAAAATAAAATCAAAAATAGGATACAAAACTAATAACAAATTATCAGAGATTGCAAACAACAAGACCTATGAGTCGGAAAAAAAAAGTTCAAAATTTTTTGTTTTAAATTATTTTTAGTTCGTTTTTTAAATTTGTATAACAAAAATTAATAATTAACATGCTTTTAAAATTGTATTTTAAAGTTATACTAAATCCTATTTGCAATTTTTAAAATATCAATTAAAAATAAAACTTTCTTTAAATTTTTATTATAAAAATTGTAAAAAAAATTTATTTTAAGATATATGAAAAACCGAAATTAACCCTTGTAAGTGAAACGGTTACTAAACGGTTATTTCGGTTTACAGAGTTTCGGTTTAAAGGTTTCGGTCAGATGAAAATTTTTTTTTTCGGTTACGGTTTCGGTTACGGTTTCAAATTTCAATCGGTTTTTACCGGTTAAAGGTTACGGTTTCGGTTAGGGTTTTAATCCCTGATATAAAGACAACTTTCATTCCAAAAATATGTAAATAAAAGTGATCTTATTTATTTAGAAATATGAAATTAAACAAGATCAGCTGAAAATAAAAATAAAATGTAGATGGCTAGAAAAACCATTGAATGAAATAAATAAATCAGTAATAAAAAATATTTACCAATTAAACATCTTTGAATAAATCGAGACAAAGGGAAAGGAACTCGACATTAAAGAGAATAAAGAGTTTGGTAAAAAAAAAAATTGCAAAGATATCAAATCAATTTGATTAAAATAATTCTTTTGAAATTTGTTAAAATACACATACAAAATAAAAATAGAAATAAGTAAAGTAAACTAATAAATTGTTTGTTTTTGCGATAACTGCTAATTCGACCGTTATTTCTTGTTTTTTTCTTTGGTTTTTTTCTTGAAAATTTAAAAAATTTGGAATTTTTGGTTAAATTGTTCTGTGAAATTCAGGAAAATTACAATATATGTATATAAAAATCTTATTATACAACTTGAACAACACATTGTAAGTTCATTTGCGATCACTTACTGCTTACTTCAATTGCAGTAGTTATAATTAATTTAATTGATTTAACAAAGGTCACTGTCAGCTTTTCACACACACTCACACACACACACACTGAGACACAACAGCACCGCCATAATTTTCACATTTGCCCAAAAGAAATCAGAGTGCAGTTCAGAGCAGGGCAGAGAGAGAAGTGTCAGGGCCCCGAGTAATTACCACTCGGCTTATATCAATCAATGGGATGTTATAGACTGCGTCGTGGGTTGCTTTAATTGAATATCACAAGAGGGATGTGCATTAATAAGGAAATCAATTTAAATCTCAGCCAGTTTCTGTTTTGCCTGCTGCCAAAATCCATGAGAAAAACTAAAAGCGAAACTCTAAAAAATTCTGCGGGCGTAGGATCCGTTGTGAAAGGGCTCTGGGTTCTTTCTCTAATGGCTGCAAAATTCAATCCAATATTTCAATGAAGCAATAAGTTTCAATTGAAAATTATTTTGCTTGCAATTGAAGTTAGCTGTGTCCAAGGTCAGCGAGTTGTCTAACAAATAGCACTCGAATCGTGGGAGATTTCAAGGATTCTATGAAAAGGAAAAAAGGAATGTTATGTATGTATATGTGCATACAAAATATACTTTTTAAACTTGATTTACCACTTATTGTACTAGTAAATAAAATAAAGTAAAACAAAGCCATTTAACTAAAAAATATAGTCTATAATTAGAAATTGTAAAAAACAATTATGGGTAAAAAAATATATTTATTTATGTCAATAAATAAGATCGTATTTCTTTTGCATTAAACATATAAGCGATCCAAGTAAGTCTTAGTCTGAACAATTTAGGAATTCAAGATTTTAATACAAATTGAATCTACTTAAAATCAATAAGAAGATTTAATCTCAGTAACCTCACATATATTATATTCTTAAATAGAATAATACATGTATTTATTTTTCAACATTTTCAAAATTACGTTTAGCCTACTGTGCAGTGTTGTACACATATTTTGATACCTGTCAGAGCCCTAAAAGTATTTATATTATTATTAATAAATAGACCAACACGTTTGCTAATCTTGGAAACGCTAATCAAATTCCAATAAGAGGCTTATCAATTGCGACTCTTGCGATAATAAAGAGACCGTGTGAAGTCTGCACTTTGTTACCCCTCAGTTAGATTGGACTACTCATACCAGTTGACGGGTTCCTCGTGTTCGGGCTGAAAGATCTTCGATGCGGGTGAACCACCCAAAAGAGACGACGAGCGAACTCAATGCAAAAAGTCGTTACAGAATTTTCACATAAGACTAGAACTCGTATTGAAAGTGAGTGAGAGTGAGAGAGCAGAAAAATATGACTTGCCCACTAAATCATGTGGTGCTGCTGGTGGTGCAGCTGGTGTTGGTGGTGCTGGCCAGCGAGGATCCGATGGTGAGCACCACCTTGGGCCGCATTCAAGGCACACAAATGGACAGTTTCAGTGGGAAGAGGATCTACGCCTTTCGTGGAATTCCCTACGCCGAACCACCGATCCGTGAACTGCGCTTCGAGCCACCCAAACCCATTCGCTCCTGGGGCGATGGTGTGCTCAAGGCCACCTCCGATTCCCTGGTCTGTCCACAGACTGGAATTACGCTGCTGATGAGCGAGGATTGCCTCAAGCTGAATGTCTTCACAAAAAATCTGAAGGGAGAGCAGCCTGTGATTGTCTATATACACGGTGGTGCCAATGTGCTGGGCAGTGGCCACAGTAGCTACGAGGCGGGTCCCCAGTATCTCCTGGAGCACGACGTGGTGCTGGTGGCCTTCAACTATCGCCTGGGCGCCTTGGGCTTCCTCAGCGGCGGCAACTTTGGCTATCTGGATCAGATAATGGCCCTGGAGTGGGTTCAGGCACACATCGCCAATTTCGGTGGAGATCCCGACCTGGTTACGATTATGGGCATGAGTGCCGGCTCCATGGCCGTCAGTCTCCACCTGGTTTCGCCTCTGTCCAAGGGCTTATTCCATCGTGCCATTATGATGAGTGGCTCGGCATCGAATCATTACAGCATCCACAACGAGTTCTGGACCCGTTTGTTGGCCCGCCAGGTGGCCTGCCCCATGTACGACACCTTCGACATGACCGAGTGTCTGCGCAACGTCACCTGGAAGCGCATCGTCGAGGTCTGCGCACAGTGGGAGCAGTACAAGTTTGTCAACATGAAGTGGAACTACGAGATCGACAACTACTTTCTGCCCAAGCATCCAAGTGTCCTCATCAACAAGGGCGAGTTCCACAAGGTTCCCCTGATGGTCAGCTTCACGGCCAACGAACTGGACTACACAACGCTGGGTGAGTCCTTTCAAGATACAACATATATAACTACATAGTTGATGATTTATAAAGGTTATTTTAAATTTTCTGAAGTGATACAAATAGGGAGAAGAAAAGATCTTTGCGTAAGTTTATAGTGTACGTTCTATTAAATAATAATACTATAGAAATATTCTAACTTCCTACCTTAGAATGTTCAGATTGTAAAATTAAAATTATGTCTATATCAATGTCTATCAATGTCATATTTAATTATTACCATAGTGTAAGAAGCGAGTTTGAATTGATCCTTGCTGTGAATTTTCATCACGTTTTTTAAACAGTTCTTAATATTTTAAATACTATACATTATCAATAGTAGATCAGAAAATACTCGTAAATCGAAAAATTCTAAAAAGAAGAGTTGTAGCTGTATTCCTATTTTTCCGGCTTGTTTTAATATATATTCTGTTATTCTTTATTTTCTGTATAAGTTAGTCTATATTAAATGTAATACTTAATAATACTATTATCATTGACTATCCAAGCGATCAATATTGAAGTCAACATGAACCAGTGAAAAATTCTTTTAATTTGTCAAGCTTTAAGTTTTTAAGTGATCTTCTATCTTCATAATATTTATATTTAAATGAACTCCAACATTCAACCCCTCACCCTCAACTTACCATAGGACCGTAAATTAAAGTCAAAATTACCCATTTAATAGAATAGTGAAGCTCACAAAATCTGATTTGATCTAATAGAATCTCTTATCTGATTGTGAATCCCAGCCCAAGTGAACAACGATCTCCTGCTGCACGACATCTATGAGAATTTTGATGAATACGCTCCTGAGCTCTTCCTGTTCGACTACAATCCACTGAAGAGCAGACTCATTAAGGAGTTCTATTTTGGTCAAAAACAGAAGGAGCTTGGTCCTGATAACATTGAGAAATTCGGAAACATCTTTTCCGATGGCATTATAGGACACGGTATCTATCGTCTGGTGGACATGGCAAGAAAATACACCAAGGTCTATTATTCAAGAATGGACTATGTGGGCCAGAGGAGTCTCTCGGCTCCTTTGAATGAGGACAAGACGCCCAAGGGAGTGGGACATGCGGATGATCTGCAGTACGTTATGCCTAGCTTGTGGTATGGCACTATTCTGGACAAGGATCATAAGGATGTCTTCATGATGGAACGCCTCACCGAGTGGTATGCGCATTTCGCCAAATATGGGTAAGAAGAGAGTTTAGTTAGAGTTCTTAGTCTAAGTTTTAATCCTGATCCTTGCAGCTACCCCATGGAGGACAAAAACAGTTGGCCGGCCTGCAATTCCTCGGGCATAAGACTGCTCTACAATGACAGGACCTTCAAAATGGGTCCTCCGGCCTATGTCAGTCGCTATGCCGTCTGGGATCAATTGTTTCCCAAGCCAACGGGCAAAGGCGCTGCCTTGGCTGCCTCTAGGTATCTTCTCGTTTTGGCCCTGGTTTTGGCCATGCTCAGCCGTAGATTAATGTAGCTATTAGGTGTGGAAAAAAGCTTATCAATAGGCCGTTTAGATTACGCTAATGACGCCCGACCGACTGCAGCTATTTACTTTGATTAATTAATCAACAAAGGCGTGAGATTTTTCCTCTCTATCTCTCTCTTCATCTCTGCTTCTGTCTCTTTCTGTGTGTGTTGACCAACGCCTTGGGGCAATTAGTCTTTTTGGGAGGCAGCTTAAATATACATTAATTTGTCTTTAAATGTTTCCAACTCCAACTGAGACCCTTTTTCCCCCCTCTTCTCAACTCGTAGTTGTAGCGATAAATTTTTGTAATTGCCAGGTTCGCACATGTCAAAAGCTTGCCCCAAACCCACTTTCTCCCCTTCTCATCCCTCCCTTGCTCTCTTCTCGTCTCTCTCTAACCCTCTCTCAGTTGCTGCTATTGACATTTGAGATTGGCAGCATTTAAGTGGTTTGTTCTTGCGTGAAAATCTCAAACATGTCAGCGGCTACAAAAGGATTATGGCCCAACTCTTGACGGGGGAGGATTTGTTGCAGTTACTCTGGCAAGGGATCATTTCGCAATGGACTGGTCTGGGTGGGTGGTCGTTCTCCTATCATGATTGGAAGTTAATATAAATAAACGTCGACACTTGATTCACAATACTCAGAGTACATTTATGCGAGGGCGAGCATACCCGCTATGAATGGGCTAAGAGGGTAGAAAATGAAGCGGTAATAAACTATAGTAAAATATCTGAACATAGTGTAAGACACTTTGTTAACTAATAATTACTTTAAAATATATATCTTAAGTATTCTGAAATATTTTTTCTGTCAAATTTGTTTAGTTTGAATATTTAAAAATGTTTCAAATATAAATGTATTTAATAGAATATAACACTTAAGTTAATAATTAATAAAAAATATATAAAAAATATTTTAAAAATATAAAAAATATATTAAATTATATATTATAGAAATGTGATTAAGAAATGTTGATTGCAAAAAATTGTATGTAAATATAAATTTAAACTAAATACTCCCCTCTATATAATTCTGTAACAATCTGTAACAATTTATATGGCAAGTTTGCTTTAATAAAACAATTAAAAATATTTGAATTTCCCATATATAATAATTTATTTACTATTTCTAACAATAATATTCTAATTAACACATTAAAAATTAAAATTTCAAATTTAAAATTCAATTCCTGTTTAAAGTTCTAACATTAAATTCTTATAAAATTATTCTGTATTCAATTATTTTAAATCAATTTCAAGATATTTAACGTATTTAATAAATTCTAAACTGTTTAATAATAAATGTATTATGATAAGCTCGAGCTGTGTTGTAATCAGCTGGGGAATTCCACAAGTAATTAGCTTTGGCTTTTGGTTTTTATCAAGCACACTTTTTTTTCAGTTGGACAAAGAAAGAGGAGGTGGAAGGACAACCCCGTAGAAACCACATACGCACACGGACAAGGACGACCACATAATGACTTTGATGTAGAGTTGCTCGGACAAAGTTTTGCCAAAGAAAATATGGAAAATTAACTTGTTAGCCAGGCCAGCAACCGCACACACACACACATACTGAAATTATATGGCTGTAAATGTGTGTGTGTGTGTGTGGGGTTGTATGTTGTGGGGCAAGAGCAAACATTTAACTATACGCATTGTGCCTTATTCTCTTTTGGGACAAAGGCCACAAAAAGGTGGGCAAGTCAACTTGACAAAACAGATGACATGCCAGAACAGAGACAGATATAGAGAGAGGAGAGAAAACTGCTGGAGACAATGGAAAAGTGAAAAGAAAATGACAAAACATTTGCGCGCATTTTTAATTAAATTCTATAACAAATTCTTAAAGTGACGAGTCACATGTAAAATTACGTTCAATTATTCTCGATTTTTCCCCCTAAATATTTTATGCGATTTTCGCATAAACACCTTTTCCAATTGAGCAGCTGGAAAATGTGAAAGAGTTGTGATTCGATATCGTCGAGTGGCTTTTGTGACTCAATTACAATAAGTCTATTAAACTTGTGTCTGCGGTTCGTCTAGACGGGATCAACCCGCCAGCGATCAGTCACAATGTCTGTCCGGGTCCATTTCTCAGTCTCAGTCTCATTTCCAGGTCTATTCTATCCAGGGTTGAACGAGCGCGTGCCCCTTTTGACTTTCGACTGGTTCTTTGTGCCATCTAACAACAGAGGATCTGGATGATCGTGATGAGGATGATGACGATTTGAGGATGATGATGATGGTGCGAAGGTGTTCCAGCTGCCGGTTTGGACTCTGTCTCGATTTCACTTTCGTTACGCCTGCGCCACATAAATATTTCAAATGAAAACCTGGTCCTTGATCGTTGCTCTTTTCCTCTTCTTTTTTTGCTTTTCATTTACTTTTTTTTGTGGCATCATCGGCTGCGGTTTTGATTACGTATTTATGGAGGGCACAATGGCCTGCCAAAGGAGTAAACATTTTGAAGTAGCGCCGTTCGAAAATACTTTATAGGTTTGTCATCAGCGATCGAAATTTCGTGTCCGTCTCGTCGTCCTCTTTATGCGTTTTGTCAACATATCATATTACGCCCCCGTCCCAGGATCAGCACCAGGACCAGGACCAGGACGAGAACCAGGCTCAGTCTGAGGCAAGGGCGTCGGCAGGGGGGGGCAGGGGGGGCCATTCCCCCCCCCTACACTCATAACTTTACATGATTTAGCTTCCAGATTTGGGCAGAAAGTCAATTTTGTTTATTAAGAGTTATGCAAAAACAATATTAGGGTGTTCACTTGACCCTAGCAGCGTTGCAGGTTGAAAACGTTGCTAGTTTGCTGCGTGAACAGCGCGTTGCACATAATCACAGTGGGCTGTTTTTTGTTTACATTTTGCTGATTATGCGAAACGCTTTCCACGTAAAGCGCTGTTCAAGCAGCAAGCTTGCAACGTTTTCAACCTGCAACGCTGCTAGGGTCAAGTGAATACCTTATATGTTATATTATAGAGAGTTATTTTTTGCACTTGAAAATCATGGTGTTACAGTTTAATTGTAGCCCTGCTATTTTACGAAGTCCTAAAAGTCAACGAATATTTTACCGCAGGTTTTCACTTTGCTCGTGTTGCAAATAAGAATACATTTTAAATCTTTATCAAGTGAAATGTACGTGGAATTTTAAAGAAAATTAAGATGGAAAATAAAGTTAAAGGTATCTATTTATATTATAAGGTCATCATGAATTACTTGTTTTATGTGATTTAACTTTGTTTTATGTGCTTCTGTAAAGTGATGTTTTTTAGCATTTCTAACCTAAAAATTGTTGTGTTCCGTGGTAAAAAAGAAAAGTATGATTGCTTGTAGTTGGCTGTAAATTATATTAACGCAATGTTAATTGTCAATATAAATATAATGAGATGGTATTAATATTTTTTGCCCATTATTGCCTCTTTTCGTGAAATATCACATGTTGCAAGTGTGTATTTATGCGCAAAAATTGAAAAATAGTTTTCGGAGTCAGATGATAAAAAACAAAAATAAGTATAAATTCTATTTTAGCCTAACTAAATTGTATGTGAAATTTTTAGGTCTCTAGCTATACATTTAGATTTATTAAAATATTTTACACTTTTTCTTATATGGCCCGATCGGTCTAAATTTTTTCTCAGGCTTTATATATGGTATGCCCATTAAGTGTACCAAGTTTCAGGTCTATAGCTACATTATTATAATTTCTGTCAACATTATTGCGGCATTGTGAAAGTGAAAAAAAATTTTGGCCCCCCCTGCTTGAAAAGCTGCCGACGCCCTTGGTCTGAGGCCCATCATCGCTAATGACAATACAAATTGAGAGTGGAGAGTCCCCCTTTGTTGGTTTTTCTGGGAAGCCTCAGACTCTGACAGCCGGCGCATCGTGCTTAACAATTTATTAAACAATATATTTCTTTTGCATTTTAAGTGAATTTCGATTGACGTATTTGGTTATTCCTCTTTTTGTTATTTCTTCTTAAATTCGGGGAGTTCTCAGAGGTCGCCACCTTTAATGCAATCGATTAATATTCGTAGAAATTCGCACTAAAAGTGCAACGATAAGCTTTTCGGTGGAAATTATAGAAGTCAATTATTATTGGTAATAAAAATACAGAAAACGTGATTTATTGTAAAAGATCTTTAGACATACATTTTTATTAATATATGTATTATATATAGTTAAGAAACACAGCTATTATATATTTCTCTTTATAATAGAACAAGCTTGTTTTATTAATTTAAAGGCAATATGTATTAATTAATTGTGTGTTATAAAATCGAAATTTGTCCTCTCAAAAATTTTATTAGATAGGAAAATTTGTGAGATAAATCATGTATAATTTCACCGATATTTAATTAATTATGTTATCTGGCGCCTACGCCTTGACAGCACCGACTGAGAACTGACAGTTGCATCAAAACACTTAATTAAAGATTTGTACACAAATGTAAATTGCCCAGATTAATGATGATTGTCCTGAACGCGACGCACTTGTAGCGACTCCCAGGCTCAAATCAAATCCCAAATCAAACAACACAACGGAAAACAACAGCAACAACAATAAGTAAAGATCAAACGTAATTTACGAAACAGGCAAAAGGACACTCGACTGCTTTCTCCCTTTCTCCTTTCTCATTTCTGGTTTCTGATTTCTGATTTCTCCCAATCCTTGTTGTCTGGTGAAAGTGTTCACATCAAACGGCTTTAAATTAATTATTTTGCCTCTTTTTTCCACGTTTTAGTTGTGCCCGATAAACAATTTGATTATTCGATAAACAAATACAAAATGTATGACACAACTACACACATGATTCGTGTGTGTGTGTGTCGCACACTCTTTGGCCTGCCCCCCAAAGAAACTCGCCATTGTCTCGCTGTCTGTCACAGGCGGCATCCATGACATATGAGTGTATGTGTGTGAGTGTGTTGTGTGTGTGTGTGTGTGTATCTTGTGTGTGGTCGCCGATTGAGTGTCTTTTGTTGTACGCTCGTTCTGATATCGTCGCTTTTGTTTGAAGCCCTGGCGACAGACAACAACAACGAAAACAACAACAACGACAACAACTTGATTGTGATTTTGGGGAACCCGGGACCCAATCATAATTATGCATGTTGTTTGTTGTTCTCTGTTGTTGCTTGTTTGTTTGTTGTTGTTTGGGCTCTTGTTAATAATGGCGTTAATGTTTATGCTGATGAGAACAACATGGACCACCCTCGCTTTGGGTTAACACAGGCATTTTTGTGGCCTTAAATCACAACGTATTTTATGGTAGAATCGATTGAGTTGTAGCGCTTAACCAGGATGGAAACAGGTAGATCAAGTGAATACGTGAAATTCTTTCCATGGGAAAATTGTATAGATAAAGATTAAAAGTAAATAAAAATCAGTGAACTTAGCCCCAATTTCTATATACTTTGCATAAACAATATTTGAGTTAGCTAAATCAGACCATAAATGGATATTGATAAGCGGGTGTTTATATACATACTCTCTGTGCATTACTATACTATACTACAAAATGTATATATATTTTACTATAATATTTGTATTCGTACGAATTTTGTCGTCAACATTTGAAATGCTGATAAGCTTAGAAATACGAGAATTTTGTGACGTACATAGGTACAGGATCGTATGACGGGATTTGGCTTTTACGCAAAATAAATAATAAATAAATAAATAACAAAAAAATAAATAAGAATCAAGCGAAAAAACCTGAAAAGGAGGCTTAGCTTTACTAAAAGGGCGTAAGAACACTAGATCAACAATGATAAAATAAGAATATTAATCGTCAAAAGCGGTCCGTATATATTATCAAACTATTTACTCAAACTCACTTTTCTTTCTAAAATTTAAACATAATATTAAATATTTTTAAACATGATAATTAATTCGAAACTCTATTATATTTATTTATAGTTACATTATTTAATTTAAGTTATTGTAGTCAACGCTTAGTTCATAATTGATATAAATTAAATTATTAAACAAATTCCCAGTGAACTTATTGGAAACTCACTGATTCCCCTGAAAAAATTGAAAAACCCATTTAAAAGCAATCAAAAATGCCACAACAGAGTTGAGCAATCAATTGCAACGCCCACACAACATCAATGCTGTTTAGCTGATAATCTCGGCGACCCAATTGAAAACCCATAAAAAGCGCAATCATCACCAACGACAACGACAACACCACGAAAATCCAGCCGAAATGGGCCAATAATTACAGGCGTGTTAAGTGCCGGCCCAAAGGACTAACAAAAACTGTGCAAATATTTGTTTGCAGTTTATCAAAAGCGACTTCTGTCAATGTTGTTCTTGTTGTTGTCAAATGTGATTATTAATGGTAACAACAACAACAACAACAGCACCCTATATAGAGCACCCTCAACCCCCAAAGATGAGAGAGAAATCCGTGCGCCCTTTTAGAACGTATGCTAGTTGTCAGAGAGAGGGTGTGACAATCCGTAGAACCCAACTAATGAGTGTAAACAATGCACGGGAAAAATCTAAAAAAACAAAATAGAAGAAGTGGAAGAGGAGGAAGTTTTGGAAAAACTGCCACAAACTGTTTGATTTGTCGCTTAGGACTAATGAAACCAAACATTAGAGTGAGCAAACCCTCAATATGTTTCTGGTTCTGGTTCGGGTTCTGGTTCCGTTCCGTTCCGGGGGTTGCAATGCTCTTCAAATTGTTGCAATTTATACCACACACCCCCCTCTGCCCACTGCTCGAAGTGAGGATACCAAAGGGATGTTTACTATTTCGGAAACAGACTGAGATGAGTTTGATGTGTTGTAAGTTGATTACGTGGTTGACGTTGTTGCTGTCGTTGTTGTTGTTGTTGCTGCTGCCACTGAGTTGCAATATGAGGGCGCATGTTGCTGCCGTGGAATCGGCAGCTGTCTTCACGTGAACTGCAGCCGCGATACTCGCAACTCCAACTCCAATTCCAACAGCGACTCTGCAACTCTTTATGGATTTTTCACCTTGTTTTTTTTGTAATTTTTCTGTGAAGTACGTGCTTGAACTGGCTAATACGCTGTTGGCCACCTGAGGTCGAGTTCATTGTTAACTCCAAAATGTACGCCATTGCGGCTTTCGCTAATGTAGGCGCCAGGTCAGCTCAGCTCAGCTCAGTTTAGTTCAGTTTTAGCTCAGGGTCTGTCCCTTGGTCAAACATTGATGAGCTGCCGCTTTCGTGGGAAACTCTCTATAATGGCATGCGGGTGTGGCTTGGTTTTTCCTTCCATTTGTATGTTTTTGGCTACAAATTAATGAAATTGTATTTGGAGTGCTACACTTTGTGATTAATAGTCAGCATTGCTGGAGCCGGAGCTGGAGCTGGAGCTGCCTGAGAAGTGCTCTGGGGCAGTTGTTGCATGCCACGCAAGCTTGCTGCACTTGTTCTAATGATTCGAGGCTCAGTCGCAGGTACATTCTCATATCTTATTAAGCAATTAGTTAAATGGTACCTTAAACTGTTGACAGTTAACCTTTTTTTTATTATCAATTTATAGTTTTTCTGTTGCCAAACATCAATCAAACATTTTGACTGCAACTTTCACAGGGCAGAACAATTTGTCAGCGATCGACATGATCACGAGCTGTTCCTTATGACAGACTCTACCAGTAGATTCTTGAATCTTTGACATGCTCATTACCAGACTCTTCTCCACAATATCCCCTTAAGATTTCCCCTCCGCTCCCCTCTCTCACTAAAACAAATAACTCGCGGGCTCAGGAATGCGAGGGCTGTCCACGGGGATACCTTCTCGATGATAAGAGGTCCAACATATTGCCTCTAATCTTGCTACTTATTATATGAGAGAGAAGTGGATGCCAACTTCGACTCCATTAATCCACGTATTGGTTCTCTACGAAATCGAATTTTATTGAGTCACTTGAGCAGCAAAATCAACGCGCAATAAAAATATAATATTTATCCAATCAATTAATTTCGCATGTCAAGGTCAATAAATTATAATTAGAAGAAAAAAATTCAATTTTTATATAATATACATATATTTATTGGAATTTATGCATTACTTAAATAATACATTTTTTGATCAACTGTTTAAAGTTTTCATCAATATTTTCGCTTTACTCATCAACATTTTTAACATAATTAATTTCCATATATTTAAAAAATATATTTTCAAAAAATTTATTCACTTATTATTATTGTTATTATTATTTATAAAGAAAGGGTGATTGTTTTTGAGCTCCAAATTTCCGGAACTAAGGATTATGTATCAAAACCAAGAAATTTGTCTTAGAAATGCGTCGAGTACCGAAAATCCTTCACAATACAGAAAGCAACTTTATAGTCAGCCCATTTATTATGGTGATTTCAGTATTCTTTTCAAGTTTTTATATCAGTCTTTTTTTTATCAGTATGGAAATGATTGTTAAAAATAATACTGGGCATTTATTGGTATTTTTTGTTACTTTTATTTGGGAAGAATCGACCAGTTTTTTTTTGATAATGTAATAAGAACTTCCGAACTATTCTTCGAAGATCACAAGCTATTGTTTGAAATCTAAATAAGAATAAGTTGCTAAAATTTAATGATTCTGAAAAACAATTAGCTTATTATATTAATCTGAAAATGTAATTTATCTATAAGTAGGTAAGCTTTACAAATAATATAATATTTTTATTTCTAGCCCTTGTAAGTGCATCTTCACTATTTATGCCAAACTTGTAAGCAGCACAGTAAGTACTCGTAATGAACGCACCCCTCTGAGCTGGAGTGAGGGGTGCGACCCACTGTCAGTTAGTCAATAAGCGACACCGTGCAACATGATCCATCATCAACATTCAAGTTGAAAGCTGTAAATAAACAGGGAAGAGCTAAAACTATTATTGAAATACGATGCCGCGATGACAACAGACAACGAGACAAAACGTTGTTCCCTCCAGAGGTAAACAAATAGACAGACATAGAGAATTAGAGAGAGAGAGAAAGAGGATCAGGGGACAGCAGGAGGCAGAGGATGTCTGATGTCTGATGACTGACAGATCAACGCCAGAGGACAGCCCACAGCATGAGATGAGTTTTTAGCTCAGCTTGCGATCGGCACGCGACACAGAGAAAGCTGCCACTTCCACAGTCGCTGCCACAAGTACTCGTACTTCACATTTTCAATATGCAACGCAGCAGGATCTGAGGCAGTTATTAAAACTCATGATGATGCAGTTGCTAATGGTTTTCTCGCGAGCTTATCACCATGTTATCATCATCACGTTATCAACCCCGACTCGCAGTTATCGCCCACGCGTCGCACGCACTTTCCTATGCTAATTACAACTTCCAAATTCATTTCCCCTCCCCTCTTCTGACATGCACCATAAATTTGGATAATATGCTTGTGTTCCACATGCGTTCACTCGATAAGAAACTAAATTGTTTTCAAATAAGTAGCACATTTAAAGTATTTGGCATGTGGGCTTGTTGTGGCTAGGGATTTGATTTGGACGGATTTCCGATTAGATTCAACTGTGCTGACTAACTAGACCCATTTCTAGAGGTGTGGGTAGCCCTGATTTTTAGTATAAATAAGCTAGATAAAAAATTCAGAAAAATACTTATTTTTTTTACCAAGTATTAATCATCTATCAAGTTTTTTGCATACATAATTTTATTAAAAATCATTGCTATCAATCAATATTCAGTTTATTTAATATCAAATTAGAGCAGTTGACCAAAAGTATGTTTAAAAATTTGAATATTTTGTATAGATTTTTATTTAAGCTGGAAAAACATAAAACAAATTTTCGCCAATATTTATTTAAATAAATAAATAGTTAAATACATACATAGTTGATTCAAGTATATTTTATAAGGAATTTCATAATTTTAAGAACGTTTTAAATTTATATAAGATTTTAGTAAAAGAGAATTTCAACTAAGAAGAAAATAAATTACCATTTTATGTTTTGAAATCTCGAGCTGCAAAAACAGAATTTTCTTTGGAACTATTACATCTAAAGCTTCAGCTTTAAAATCTAACCCACTTACGTAGGAGTTCTATACAAACACCTTAATTTTTTTTGTTATGTTTTCCCACACCCACACGAACTGGAAGTAGTACGCCAATGATCATCTGTGACTGAGCTTAACCCAATAAATAGCTGGCATAGCTGCAACAACTTGAAACCGAGAACTGCGAAGAGAGTTCAACTTGGCTGCGACTCACACAAACACAAGTGAGTCATAAATTGTGCATTGCAATGCGCATTATCGTCAGTGGGAGATACCAAAAAGTCAAAAGAGTCGAGTACTGAGACTGGCCCAAACCAACTCTTTTTGGCCCAGACAGCCTCGTGGACACTTTCTGCCAAACAGTTGGCACCTAGATTGTTATTGTTGTTGTTGCTGCGGCTGCTGCTGCTGCCGTTGTTATTTATGAGTTTTGTGATGTTTCTGCAAATTTTTCTATGCAAGACAGAGGGGGAGTGAGGTTGGAAGGGAGACAAGGAGACAGGGAGACTGCTTTGTTTTTCGCTGTGCGCTTTTGCTGCTTAGTTGAACTTGTGCCTTGCGCCTTTTTCTTATCGCGCGTCAATTGCGCAGACAACTTCATTGTAAGCCCGAGATTCCTGCGCATTGATGTTGACAGCAGGAGTCCCAGCTAGAGATGGTCACGTCGCGTGCTTAGCGTGACACGAATGAATGTAAAAAATATAAATATCGGGGAATGTTTTTACTTTTAAAACTATTTTTTAGCTAACAATGATCTCAGTTATAAGATTTGAAAGAAAATTTACAATAAAATAGCAATGTTCAAACATTTATTATATTGATTAAAAACATACTGGCTTTAATTATTATATTATAAATATAATTGTAATAAGTTTTAAATTAAAATATCATTTATTTATATATTAAAATAATAATAATATTCCATAAATCTTAAATAAGAATTTATATATTATTATTATCTTGTCATTTTGATATAAGTATGAAAGTGGATCTATTTATTTTTAAGTGTGCTATCTTCTTACAGATATTTGATACTATAAATCAGATAGTTACTTCTTTATCATAAAGTTAAAATTGTGTTCAGTATGTCTCCTTCTTCATATCTTTAGATACTTTCATATTTCAAATATCCGTCACGATTCCATCTCTATTTTGAAGCACGCGTCGTCTAAGAAGCCACAAAAGGAAGTTGCCTCAAAGTTGTTTTGCGGTTCCGTCTCGGCCATGGTCTTTGGTTTGGCTAAGACGTTGGCAGACTTTCTGGTGCCTGGCAGCGAATCTAATTACATTTTGTGGCCAAAGACTTTTCAATAGAGACTTTGTTTTTGAGCGATTTCCATCAGTCAATAAAAAAAGTGTAGTCAACGCGAAGTCTTGGACTTGTGCGACTGCGTTCTTCAGACACAGCGGGAATAGGAAAGCCAAGTTCCATCTGATATGGGGAGACACTGAAGAAACTCACAACTTTATTTGCACAACAGTTCGTGGAAATCGAAATCCTCGCGAAATATTTCGCTGGAAATTGGAATGCCAAACAGTTTGGCTGTCTAACAAATTATTGAAACGTGTTTTGTCCCTGGACATTCGAGTATTGGGAGACAGACATGTGGCATATGCCGCGCTGACAAGGCAAACAATTAAAACTAAAGTGGAAACGATCAAAATGTGCAACCCCGCGACACAGATCTATTGCTGCAGATAGGAAATGCATCCAGACCGCAGTACCAGGCAATTTGCATAAATTAATACATTATGTTATACTATAGAGTCCAACTGGGTAGTCCGAACACCCTCACAGGATCTACGAGTATGCGATGTGATGTGATGATGCTATGGCGTGACTCATTGCCCTGTTGGAATTCAAGAACTCTTCCCAATTGGCATTGACTTGCTCTCTCTCCCTCTCGCTCTCCCTCGCTCGACGTGTTGAGCGTCATGTGTTGTCCTATGCTAATGAGTCGACTCTGTGCAGGACACTCAAAGTCCAATACGATGTGGATGATGAGGATGAGGCGGTCGCCTTTTGACATTGTCATGCTGTCAAGCGTAACCAAACTCCGATAAGAGCAATAAAAATGAAAATAGGCTGCGAGGTTGCCACAACTCACAAATGCAACAATGGGTAGCTTTGTTTTTTGGGGGGATGGGCAACATCTGTGTGTGCTGTGTTGCCACAAAATGTGTTGTCGGTGTGTTGAAGTGTGAGTCCGACTATCGAAGTGTGTGTGGCATTGAATGAGTGGGCTACACTGGGAAAAATTAACAAAAAACCTAGGGAAAATATTTAAAATTCAAAATAAGAATAGAAAATAAACTACGTTATTAAAACTTGTTATTAGTTTATATATTGTATGATTAAAGCAGAGTAAACAGTTAAGAAAATGAGATAAAGTTTCAGAAATTGACGGGGCAAATAGTTAGAAATATTAAATCAAATATATTATTGATATTTTTATTGTAAAACTATTAACATAAATAATTGCTTAATAAAATGTTATTTAATCTGAAGTTTAATATCTTTTTAAAGAGTTTACCTAAGTTGGAAGCAGCCGCTGCTCCAGGAGCCACTGCGCGCCCACCGCTGCTTTAAACAGTAACTTAATTATTTATAGTTGTTAAGAATAACTCCTTATAATTTTTTTTAATTTACACTGTAAGGCCTGTTCACTCTAATTTCGCTCAGTGTACTTAATGGCACGCGATCACTGGGACGACACGTACCAATGCTATCGACTCCGACTGACGATTGCCCTACTACACATAATATATGCACCCACACAGTGATGACACGCACACCTACCGAAAAACAGAAACAAAACATAAACAACTCATGGGGAGACATCGAATTGGAACTGAAAAACTAAAAATTATGCCAATTGGTTTATCACTTGGCAACTGTAAAAAAAACAAGCGACAACTGAGGGAAGGGATGAAAGAGGAGGAGGCAATTGTGACTGAATTGAAAAACAAAACACCAAATAGAAAATGTAAATTGCCAAATTGCATAAATTTTAATGAAACGAAGAGTTGGAAGCACTCGTACAGTAGGTCACAAGAGCTGCTGGTTCAGACGAACCAATGATCCTTGGTCTGACGTCGCCAGTTGAGGGGGAACAAACGCTTCCAGAGCTCGTAGCGTTCCGAGTTTAGATTCTCCTTTAAAGTAATCTCATCGCCAATGTCCAGATAGTACCGCTTCTTGAAACTGAAAGGTCGCCAGCGAATATCGCGAAGTTGCAGATCGGTGGGCTTATTGGGATCGCTGTGGAAGAAGGGACTCTTAGGATGGATCGAGATTGAAATCATTCCACTTACCCCTTGTAGGCGAAGGCTGAGAACATGCGTGTCATGATGTCGACCATGCGAAACTCATCGTCGTCCTCTGTGAACATGCGACTGATCGAGGGCTCCACAAACAAGTACATAAGATCATCGTGATGCACTACGCCGTAGGGTGCATCCTCCGGATAATGGATGTGACTGCGTCCTCCTTGATAGGCAAAGCGATAGTAATAGACCTTCGTGGCCCTCGCTGCCAGATGGATAAAGCGATGTATTCCAAATCCTGTCAGGGCATCCGAGTAGAGCGCCGCCAGTGACTCCAGCGAACTATTCGCAGTAATGGGTTGATCACCAAAGTAATGTTGTCTCAACTCCTGGCTAATATTCTGGGCACGTGGATTGCTGGCATTGAAGAGGAAACATATGGGCGCCAAGCTATCAAAGTTGTCATTCAACGCGGCCAGCAGGGCAGGACTTTGCAGTATAGCTAAGATTAGTTCCTTGATTAGTTCTAGATGTAGATGGAATGTCTTTTTCAACTCACAAATGGCTGGGCCCACAAACTCGTCCTTGGTCATGCCTGTGATAATGGGTATCTTCATGTGATCGCCATTCTGATAGCTGCGCACAGGATCCTCAATGAGAAAACGCTCCTGACCAAAGTCCGGCTCTATGACGGGTTTCCACAAAATCAATGGATTGCTGCGTCCAAAGTCGAACATGTGCGGCAGCGTGTTGGCATATTCCAGATAATGTTTCTACAAGTTCAGATTCATATAGAGGAAAGAAGATTCAAGCGGATAATGGTCGACTATGAGACATTTTCTTAAAAAATAGATTTTTAATTTGTGAGCAGTTTGATAATACATAAATATGTCTTACAGGAACCTACTTCTAGATTTTGAGTCTCTAGCTCTTAAAGTATCTAAGATCAACCAACTTTTTGAGTAACTTATGTGTTTTCTAACCGATTTAAGGCTTTCGATTGAGAGCAAATGGAAAACTGATCTTTTATGCATTTTTTGTACAGGAATATTCCAGATTTTTAGCCTCTAGCTCTTAAAGAATTTGAGATCAACGATCTTTCTAAATAACTACTTTGTTTATTACGTGATCGTAAGGAAATTTTAAAATATTATGATTAAAAGAAGATAAAAACCGACTCTCAAGACTATATCTCTAGCAATACAAGAACCTACAATCCAAATTTAAAGGGTCTAGCTCTTGGAATATCTGAAATCGACGCACATGGACTGATGGATAGACAGATGTAAAGGACTTAATTAACTCAACTGATAGCAATGCTCACAGATAAAACAGTTTCTAGGACCAGAGACCAGAGTGGTAAAGAGATTCCTTCAATAGTTTGCTTTAAACATAGTCAGAAAGCTTAGATACCCTGTTTGTTATTAATCATTAAGTACGTTTACTGTACAACTCACCTCTTTCAGGCAGTCCAACATTTCATTCATGTCCTCCGTGTTGCAGTCCAGCAATGCCGCCTGCTTTTTGGCCACATCCATTTGATGGTGTGGCAGGGACCATTGACCCGTTGCGGCGCCACTCATCATAATTGCACGATGGAAGAGACCCCGCGACATGGGGGAGACCATGTGCAGGGTGACAGCCATGGCACCAGCTCCATAGCCCAGCAATGTGATCTCATTGGGATTGCCGCCAAAGCGGGAGATGTGCAGCTTCAGCCAGCGCAGCAATTGAACCTGATCCTTGAGTCCCATGTTGCCGGGCGCCTGCTCAGTGCCCGTGGCCAGGAATCCCAGTGTGCCCAGGCGGTAATTGAAGGTAACCAGCACCAGATTGCGATCCATAAAATACTGTGGCCCGGCAAAGTTCTTGCTCTGTCCAGAGAGCGAGTAAAAGCCGCCAGGATGTATGAAAACCAGGACGGGCTTTTTAGGATTCGGATCCAGTTCGCTGGGCAGCTCACGTGAATAGATATTGAGTCTCAGGCAATCCTCGCTCACGTCCTCGCTGAAGAGTCCGGGCTGCGGACACTTGGGTCCGTCGAAGGTGGCATCGAAGATATCAAACCATTGCTCCACAGGCTCCGGCGCCTTGAAGCGCAGATTCTCGACGGGTGCCTTGGCATATGGGATTCCCCGAAAGGCATAGAAATTGCGTCCAGCCTGGGAGGGTAGAATAGTGCCCCTGATTTTGCCCAGGGCTGTGGTAATCACAAGATCCGAAAGCTCCTTGTCGCTGCCAATGGGAGCATCATCGTCCTCATCCCAGTTCTTGGCCAACTCGCTGCTGTTTCGGCCAGCCGAAAAGGAGCTCCAGTTGAGCAGCAGAAGCAGTACCAACAGTTGCCACATTTCAAGCCAGACTGTGGATACGTCGACTGCATCCACAGGCTTTTATAGTCTCCCCAGTTGGAGCTGGATTATGTCACATAAAATGCGCAAATTGATGGTCTTCTCGTTTGGTTTGGAGTTGAGCGTGGGCGTTGCTTTTGCATCGTTTGCTTCCTTGTTCTGGCCAGCTCTTCCCATATCCAATTGCCCAGTGCCATAAATAACCCAACAGGCTGCATTCAAGTTCTTCCCACACACACCTTTTGCAACTCCCTTCTGTCCTCCTCTTGGGATGCCTTTTCTACAAAATCAACCCACGTTTAGTTGTCTATTAATTTGTTATTGCTCCAATTTTCCCACGTGAACTTGTTTGCGTGTTTGCGGCTTATTAGATTAGACACCCGAAATGGGAACTCTGCTTCCTCTCTGACCTACCCAAAAAAAGGGAAGGAGAGAGAATAAAGCAAGCAGGAAAGTGATCCTTAAATACTCGCTAATAGCGTTTAATGGTTGAGCATAAAAGGTGAGCACAAGTCATAAAGTTTTCCAGCACCGCAAAGATGACACACCCCTCTCTTTCTCTCTCTCTCTCCTTCACAGAGAGTCCATGCGTTAAAGTGTTCCCTTTGTGCGCTTCTTCCGTTTGCTGCTTCCTTTCTTTTCTTTTCTTTTCTTCCTTCTCGACCGTAAATTGTGAGTTGTGTTCGTTTCAGACAAAAGCGTGCTAATTGGATTTATATTGGGTTATTATGAAGGCAACTTGGTAGCAGCTACTCGTCCTACACTTCCCACTTCGCAGTGTGAAAAGGCATCTTGGGTTGATCTTTGGCATAAAGGTTTCCTCAATAGATTAGTGAAGGATGTTGCTGGGAACTAACGCTTAAAATATATATTTTGTATGAGCTGAAGTTGAATTGTACAGCTAAAGATCCATTATATACAACCTTTGTAGATTTTGTAATAAAATGTTTGGTAGATAGAATTTGCAAAAAGTTAACTTTAACTATATTGAAGGATAGTTTTCTTGCACATTTCACTAAAATTATAAATCTTTGGAGATTCTCCAAAATAATAAAGCTTAAGCTTCAGGAAACAGAAATTTTACATTGTAAAGCACTTAAAGCATTTCCTAAAACTATAAAAAAAAAATTTTGTATTACTTTAAAATTTGTATTTTTCTTTTGAGGTTAACAACTTTAAATAATCACAATTTTAAATTTTTCAAACATATTTTCAAAGTCAAATATATACTTTAAAGTGTCGTACATCTATTTTCAGTTTTAGATAAAATTATTAAAATAATTTTATATTTAATAATTTATAATTTTATTATATTTTATTATTTTGTATTCTATAAATTTTAAAATTCATCAAATCTTCTAAAGTTTTTTGTTTCGGGAGTACCGAAAATTGCTCTCTGTCTTAAAGACATTCGTAGAACTAATTTATCTGAAGCTCGCAAGTTCGCAAGTTTCTTTCTGGTAGAGTCTTCAAGAACTCAGTTGCCCAGTCAGAGTTGTAGAACAAAGGAATAAAAAGTTGAACTGGCACATGACACAACAAACAACTCCTACACTTCTGCACTGCAGCTCCCCCGCCAACTGTGGAGTTGGCAGAGTGCTCCGTGGCACAGTGTGAATAATTGATGATATTAGCTCTTGGTCTGCGCTCGCCTAGCCCAAGTAGTTGTCAGCTCAGCGGCGATCCTCACGCCCAGAGACGCTCATGGCCATAATAAACATCTTGGCAAGCTGTGCCGTTGTTGTTAGACATTCTGTGGTCGTCGCATTACCAGGTAATTGTAACATCAGCTCTAGCTCGAGCTCTCGGCAGGTGACACAAATGCAGACGCCTCCGGAGCTGCGGCCAGACACTAATGACCAGACAGACGAGAGAACATGAAGAAGAAGCAGAAGAGGTCGTGCCATGCGCCACAGGATGTGTCTGCAACGATGTCGTGAGGTGTGAAGTGTGTGCAGAGTATCTCTGGGTGTGTGTGTATGTGTGTGATTTTTTTATGACTCCTGCCGTGCCTCAAGCTGACTGCTCAAGTATCTCCTCTCTCTCTTTGTGCTGCCTGTGGTGATTTTGTGGGTTTTTCCTATTAAAAAAGTGTGTTTTGGTTTTTAACTTTCAATTTAAAATTTAATTAGTTGCCAAATATTGACATATTGCCAGTCAAGTTGTCTGTGTGGTCCTGAGATATCAGATCTTTCGCTTGAAAAAGAACATAGTTACGATCTTAGAGTATCTAGTTATCTATCCATCTTTTAGATACGAATCAATTGAATTCGCTCTTCTCCTAGTTTTAGTGTTTAATTTAATTTAATTTAATAAATAGTTTATCTTACTGGCAATTTGTGTTTCCATATTTAAATTTTATCTATATATTTATTTTTCTATCTACCTTTCAACGTCTAAGTGTCTACTTTTGAATATCTATCTATTTGTTTTCCTAAAAAAAAATAATTAATAATTATTAAAAATGTATTTCCTCTTCAAAAATATCAATCAATCTATCCGTCTATCTATCAATCTATATACTTATTTATATATATATATTTTTTTATCCATCTACCTATCTTATAGTATCTATTAATCTACCTATCTATCTATTAGATACGAATCACTGGCACTTTTTTTGCCCCTCTGTTTGTGTGTCAAAATATATAATTTATTGAGCATAATCATTAGATTGCATTGCGTTTTCCTGCCCAAAATTAGCATCCCATTCTATTTGCAACTTGGTTGCGCCCCTAGCCAGGGGATGTGCCACCTAGCTAAGCAACCCTCCCCAAAATCGAACACAGGCAACCTTAAATGCACATTGACTAATGAAATGTTTTTGGTTTCGATGCGAATTCGATATAGAGTATGTATTTTTGAGGTCGTTCTGGGCCAAATGATTTCTGTTATTTATGTGGCGTTTGGTTTTGTTCGCTTTTGGCTAATAAAAGGCAAACAAAAATGTGAATTGTATTTTCCATTTTCCTACTTTTTTCTTCACTGCTTTTATGCCAATTTGCATTTAATAATACGCCCGCGAGTGTTGGCTAATTAGTGGGGATTTGTTTGTTCATTTTTATGGTCTTTCGAAGCACTAGCGAGTCGTGTGCCCAAAAATCAGAGATATAGTAGTCCAGGGAAAGGTGGGCACGCGACAAAAGGTGTTCCACAAAATATATTGCTTTGAGTTGGTTGCTGAAAACTGACAAGCGTGACAAGATATGATCACACATATGGGCATAGTTCAATGGAACATATGAATAGGAAATACGTTTTGAGAGTATTGATAAAAATTAAGGTTAAACAAATAAGATTTTCGAGAAATAGTAGTTGCAAAATATAATTAGAGTATAGTTATGATGACTTTAAATTAATAAAGTTCCATGTAAAAACTTATATCTTTTTTTTCATTTTCAGTTACCACAAAGCGGTTAGGATTATGGAAATATATACAATTTGGAATTACTACAATAGTTAACTTATATGGAATTTATATTTCAATTTAAACTAATGGGAATATTAATAAAAATTTATTTGATCCCACATTTGTGGTGAGTTTTTAAAGAAAAACGAATTCAGAAAATACCCTTCTATATTGAATAATTATTGATTATTGTTTAGTTCCAAAGAACTTTTTGAACTTTATTAATTTTTTTAAAGAGACTTCTAAAAATTTAAATTTTGTAAGTCAGTTTTTAAAGATCAAATGACTATATCTTCTTGAAGTTCTAAGTAATAATATTATCTTAAATAACTCGTTGAACTTTGGGAAATTTATAAGGAAACAGATAAGAGAAAAAACTTTGCGAAAATTTTTTAAAAATCTTGTGGGATACTCCCATTATACATATTTATAATTCCAGTCCTTATAAAAACTCGCAAGTCAAAATGATTCAAGTATCTATTAACAGCTGCTGCAAATAGTTTTCGCACAGTTACCACTTCAAGAGGTATCAATCACATGAGCATATGCAAAAATTGATATGGATAAAGATGCGCACACACTCTACGAATAGATAGATAATCCTCCCTGCTCAAAATGATCGGGCGCGACATAAACAACAATTGACAAACGGTAAAAACTGTCAAAGGCAATTGTTGCAGTCTTTGTGTGAACGGGCACAACAAACTGACGGACAGATGATTGATCATGTGATTGAGGCCTTTGATTTGCAGTTATTCTAAAGAGGAAGAGAGAGAGAAGGGGAAAGGGGAAAGGGGCAGCATCAATTTCGAGTGCAACTCTAAATGAACGTGGGAGTTTCTGGAGTTGCCAAGTTTGCACCTTGACTCAATTGAAAACCCGTTGGGAGGAGTCTCTCCCTCTCACTGTCTCTCTCTAACTCTCTTGTTGCCTCTTTGGATGCCAAGCACGTGCCACAAGTAATGTGGCAGGCAGCGCGCCTAGCATGTAAATCTGTTCTGTGTGTTCCAATGCTGTGTGCCACTTGCAGCAGCCGCCAGCATAAGCGAGAAGTGCAGCTGGCTGCCTGGCGGCTTGCCACAGTCTTTGCCACTTCCTTTTCGTGGTCTGCTTAAGAATTGAGCATCTAGAATTGGGAATTGAACCCGTGCCGTCTACGTGCCTCCAACTCGATCGTCATAACTTGCAGAACCACATTAATTGTTTTGTTATTATTTACTTTATTCCTTTTCGTCGTCGTCGTGTTGCATTCTGGCCAAGAAGCTGGTTAGCACCTGTTGTTGACCAAGGTCTGTGCACATTAATTGAATATTAATAAATTGTTGATCCTTTGATTTGCGCCTGCACTTTTCATTTCTATAATCGCCTTCATAATCGTAATCATAATCATAATCGTAATTAAGTTAAACGTCAACATGAACAGTTAAGACTTTGGCGTCTGCCAGTTGCCACAGTCGTTGTCGGCTTTGTTTCCCCTTTGTTTCTTTCCTCCCATCTTCATCTTTATCGACATCTTCCTTGTCGTAGGTCATGCGTGCTGCTGGCCAGCCGAATTGTCGTCTGAATCGGTCGCACCTAACTGAACTGGCGCTGCGCTACTTCTGGTCACTTGATTAAGTCCCAGTTTATGCGGGATGAAGGCAATTCCCTCCAGATTACACACACATCTTGCGAGGGGTTGACAAGACCCAGAATTAGCTGACAGCTGACAGAGATTGTTGAATCTTAAAGATATTATTAATGCCATAAACAGCATGATACTACCAGAGAGAGAGGGAGAAAGAGAACTCTCTTTACTTTTTACTTAAATCCATATTTAATAATATATTTAAGATGAGAAATACCTGTTGAATTACGATAAGAATTTCTTATCAATTAGATTCTTTTTGGAAATAATCGTAGTGACTATATAATTTACTGTTGAAAAATTTGTGATTATTTAATGATTACGATTACAAAAAATCAGAAATAATCTGAAATTATTACAATTATTCAAAAATTATCAAAAATAATCTTTTTGTGTATTCGGATTATATTTGATTTTTTCTGATTATTTTTGATTATTTCTTATTATTCATGACTTTTTCGTAAAAATCAAATTATTTTAAATTTTCACAATCAAAGTAGCCAAAGTTTTTGATTATAATCAGAAATAATCAGAAAAAAATCAAAAATTATCCGAATACTCATTATTTTTGATTATTTTTGAATAATTGTAATAGTTTTATATTCTATTTTATTTGTTTGTAATCAAAATCATTAAATAATTGGGCAAAACCGAAAATAATCGTAATTTAATGATTAGTTCGACTTTTAGGCAAAAAAAAACTAATTAATAATGATTATGATTACAAATCATTATTTAACAGGTATGCTTTAAACTTAAATGTATATTTAATATATATTTAGTATGTTTAAAGCACAGGGTACACAAATCAACTTAATGCAGATGTCTGGACAAAATCGAATATAAAACAATCTCAGTTTTCAAAGCCACCCAGTAGTCAAACAACTTAGCTTATCTTATCAGAGTATCTCAGCTGGTTGAAGCACAGCGGCAGTGGAATTTAATAAATGGAGTTAAGATAAGAGTCAATGAGCAGGAAACACAAAGTGCAAAGGAACCAGATCAACTTGGTCAAGAGCAAGGTCATGGATCTACTTACATATAAATATTCACAAAAAGCCGTTAAGTAAAAATAAAAAAAAATTAGGGTAAAGAGGTTGAATTGGAATTGAAGGAAACAGAATTCCAGGCTGATGATCGTACCCGTTGTTTCTGATGTGTAGCCTGTGTTTTTAGACCTGAAGTTCCTTGACATCGCATCGACACAGTATGAGATAATCAAATGTTTTGGCCCAAAACACATTAGTGTCAAATGGCTTTTGCCCCGGGCCACATCTCCTGTTGCCTGCTTATTGTTTAAACAAGCGACACACCGCGTGGTCGATGGAAGAGTGTCGAGTCGATCCGCAGAACCTTCATTAAAATCATTATATTGCAAATGTGGCAAATTTTCAACAGTTCATTTAACTGATTAAAGTGTATGGTCTTTTTGCCCAATTTTCCTGATGAAGAAATGTCCAAGAACCTGCGGCTCTACATCTCTTTAAGCTTTGAGTGGCTAAATTACACTTGCCGAGCTCTATAATTTTGGCACCTTCTGCTTTTATCTTTTTTTTTTGGTCATGTGTGTTGAGAGAAGAAGTCATAAAATTAAATTTATGAGTCATAATATTTATAATCAAAAAGCCTTTTGTTTTATAGCGTAAGTTGAGGCTCATTTTCAGAGAGTACAACTCATCATCATCTTTATAATTGGGTTCTAATCGCACTTATCGAATTCTCCACCTCTTCCCTTTCCCCTTTATCACTCTTTGATTCTGATTTTTGACTTCAGCTCCACAAAAAGCCATTAGCCTTCGTCTTTAAAAGACATTTGTCAAAAGGTTTCTCAATAATCTTATTATTGTGGGTGATGTGTGATTTGAGTGTGCGAGTGTGTGTTAAATATTAATCAGTCAATAGGCAAAATGTTAATCCGCATTTAAAATATCCAACTCTTCCTATTAATGTTATTGTTATTGGTGTTGTTGTTGTGGTTTCCCTTAATCTATTAGTGGACCGCCCAGAGTGTCGACCAATTAATTGCGTAAATGGAAAAATTGCCTTTGGCCTTTGTCTTTGTTGGGTGCCACAAGTCACACTTTGCTCAATTTTGAGTTACAGTTTAAAAAATTGAATGTAAAAGAATTAAAGCTAATATAACAAGCGTCAAATGAAATAAATTTATAGAAATTATTATTTAGTTCTTATTAGTAATAATTTATGTGAAGTTAAAAATTGTAGTGCATAATTTAATAAAGTTACAAAATAAGATTAAAATTTGCAAATCGGCTTCAAAACATAAATTGATTTTATTTTATTATAAAAAATTTGATTCAAAGTTAAAAACAGATATTTAATTTTAAAATCATTTTTAAAAATAAGGTGAATTAAAACATTGATAATACATTTCATTAAATATTAGCTTTTTATAATAAACAACTTTCAATTTCAATAAAAATCGTTTCTCTATTGTTTGTCTTTTAGAATTTGATTAAAACTTTTAATCTCTGTTAAATCTCTCAGTGCATGGCCTAGCTAATTAATTAATAATATTTCTGCTCAAAAGCGTTAGAAATCCATTTCGAACTATACCAATTTTTATTTATTTTAACAGCAAAATGATTAATTTGATGCGCCAAAAAACAATATAATTACAAAAAAACCAGAAAAAAAAAGTAAAACATATTTTTAGGTTATCGAAGATTGAATACACTAAAAGATTATATATTAATTATTATGAAACATTTTTCTCATAGATATGCACATAAATTAAGAACAAAAGTTTCTTCATTTTAGGTTGTAGAAATTGCAAAAGTGAATTTGAAAATATTTTTTTTTTGTATATTTAATAACAAATTTAACAAAACCGTTAAGTGAGAGTATACAAGCCAGAAATATTTTTGGATTTATTGTTTTATTGTTATTGTTTTGTCTGTCTGCAATGACAGGCCCTTTTGGGAACAGCTTGAGCTATTTTTGGAGCTGAAGCTGGAGCTCGATTTGGAGAGCACGCGCTCATTAGAGCACAGCCAGGTTGCGCCGCTGGAGTTGGAGCTGGAATTGAAGTTGAAGTTGGATTTGGGGCTCGGAGTCGGAGTTGGAGTTGGAGACGGTGTGGGGGACCACACCGGGTGTATCTACATTAAACAAGGCATGATTATAATAATGTTGAGCAATTAATTGCGAAAAGTCAAAAAGATGTGAGCGCAGCTGCAACAAACTAAAAATTTACGAGCTGTAAACTCGAGTGTGTGTGTGTGTAAGTGTAAGTGTATCTGTGTGTACTTCTACCATTTTTGTTGCGTTGAAATATGTTTTTGTCACCCGTATAATTTGCTGACTGGAGCGTTAAAGCGACAACAACGATGGCAACAGGCCAAGAAGTGGTAAGAGCCAAGAGCCAAATGGTAAATGGTAAAAGGTAAGAGAGCCATTTGTGCTTATTGGTTGGGAGTACCACATCTTGAGGCCCAATCCCGTATAATCAGCCCAGTTGACTGCGTACTGCCCTTTTAATTATGGGTCACAGTCAATGAGCAGCAACAGCAGCCGTTGTTGTTATTGTCTTTGTCTTTGCATTTCTTTCGCATTTCCTGTCAACGCCACTTCAATTTTCACTTTAACGCCTGTTTGCTCTGGCAAGTGCTTTTCAGCATTTCCCCTTTATTATTATATTTTCTTTGTTCAATTTTTCCATTTACCAACAACCATTAGCATTGTTTTAATTTAACTGGTTGCTGGTTAATTGTTAGCCAACTTGACTTGGCTACCAACAACTGGCAACTGGACGCATAAATTTGTTTTATTTCATTTGTAACTTTGGCCTAAATGCCGATGCGGGCCGATCAGGTGAAAACACAACTGCGACTGCGACTGCGACTCTTCTTCCTCTACTACCAATTGCTGTTCTCAATTCACGTTCTCAGTCATTGCTGGCCATGTTATTATTTTCATTTGTTTACGCTTTTTTACGTACAGTTATTCTTGGCGCTCGTCTTTGTTCTTTTTATCCTAATGCGAAAAACAAAAACCAGTCCAAATTACAGGGCGTCAGCAGAAAGTCACACAGAGCTTTGCATGTGGCGAAGTTTTGAATATTGAGAAAAGCCCAAAGGGGTTGCCAATAATAATTTAATTTTTGGAGGCACTCACTTTTCGAGGGCAGCAGATTGCTAACTTGGCCATAGGCTCTCAGTGTAGGTAAAGTATTTAATCAAGGCTTAAATCATTTGCGAATTGGAAAATTACTGGTAATTTATTTTTTGTGAGTTGAGAATAATACACAAGGCATTTAATCAAATAAAAAAAAGAATAACGTAGATTTAAGCTGGTATTTAAATAATTTTTTTTACATTTAATACACAATATTTTACATTTGGGAATTGAAAAAAAAAATAAAAATATAGAAAACGTTCACATCGATTATGGCTTGGAAGTAAATCAGAATGTTAAATAATTTTATCAAGCTCATGAAGGAATTTAAAGCATACAATAAACTATAAAAATATAAATATGTACAAAAAACAATAATATAATAATAATATGTCTTATAATAACATAAGCATACTTAAACTTAAAAAAAAGTAATGATATATTATAATAAACAAATGAAATTACATTAAAATATTTTATACGATCTAGCAGATTAATTAATTATATTTCTTCAATATTAATCCTTATGAAAATTACTCTGATAAAGAAATTATAATAAAAATAATTTTATTATTTTAACAATATTTTAAGTGAGAACAATGAATGTCATTATTATTCATTAAATTACTTTTAACACATATAATCACTTTAATACCCAGAATTCTGCTTCAAATTGAATCATTATCGATTATGCAAAATTACAGACACGGAGGAAGAGAGAGAGAGATGGAGAAAAAGGGGATAGAAGAGAGAGGGTTGTTCAAGTTTATGCTTGGCATAAAACAATACACAAAGTGACTGATAAGCGAGCGAGTATAATAAGTAAGTAATTAAATTTTCAATGATAATTATCAGACACACACACACACACATATAACAGAGAGAGACAATAGCGCCTTCTGCCTCCTCTCTCAGCGAGAGAGAGAGAGAGAGGAAGATAATGAGCAATGCCGGCTGTACAGTGAACACACGCTTGCCACACTCCAGAGAGCTAAGAGTGAGTGTATGTGTGTGTGTGAGCATACGAATTTTATCCGACCAATCAGCGGCAACTGGAATGTGTGTTGGAACTGCACACACACAAAGATACCGAGTATCTGACGGATACGTTTGCCAAGGCAAAGGCAACAGCAGCTGTAGTTGTATTTGTAGTTGTAGCTGTAGCTCTGTCTGCGTCTTCAGCTCCCTTTTGCTCTTGGAGTTGATTATGCGCCGACGTTTGTGGAGTTTTTGCCAAATTTATGCGGGTGGCAGGCACGATGATATTTGCTCCCTCCATCTGTCCCCGGGTCCAAACATTTTCTTGTCTGTTCGGTGCGAGTCTCGGCAGCTCTCGGCATGTTGTTGGTTTTTGTAGGTGGAGCCAGGCATAATCCAATGCTATCATTGTCATTGTTGACAAAACTTTGCGAGCGTCGCTTTTGTCTTCTGATGCCGAAGTTTGTCTTTTTTTTTGTTTTATTCGGTTGATTCTCTGTTTTGTATCTGGCAGATACGTAAATTTAGCCCTGCTGCAAACACAGCGCGCACAGGTTGTCACAGTGAAAGGTCGTCATCGTCGGTTGTCGCTATCGTTGTCGGTTGTCGGTTGTCTATTGTCATTGCGTGTTTAGACCGACGGTTGCTGCTCGTTTGGTATCCGTTAGCTACAGATACAATTGTGTTAACGCCATTTATATGAAGATGTTATTGCGACGGCATTCAATGCATTTACAATGGCCATGTGAACTGTGAACTGTGAATTGTGCACATCAAAAGCCCAACATCAATTGGATACAATCACATCAAAGCAACATTCGACACTCGACACTCGACGCAACATTGGATTAGTCACATTTATTTGGAATATGGTTGTTTTGTAAGTTCTGTTGTGTTGTGTTGTGATCGATTGCAGACTCTCAACTCTCGACTTTAAAGCTCAGCTGAAGTCCCTAGACGCCAGACAAAGAAATGAGAAAAAAGGAAAATAAATACCGATAAACAGCTGAAATTGAAATACATAAAAACAATACACAGAGCAAACATATAAAATAGCTAGAGTTAAATACGGTTATACCCTTTGAAAAGGCCGAAAATAGGCATTCTTTGTGTTTTTAAGAAAATCCTCAATTTACTAAACACTTTTGATAATTTTACTAAATACAATAGTTATTTATTTTAATTTTAATTATTGATTTTGTTAGATTGACTTTCCGAGCAATTGGTATACACTTCAGCTAATATTTATACAGAGTATGCGGTCGCTAAGAATTATAAATAAATAATTATAAAATTCAAAGAATTGTGCTATCAAACTCTTCAGGTTTGTTTTTAAAATGAAAAGACGAAATCATTATTACCAAATCTTGTTAAATTTGTTGAAATATATAAAAGATGTATTCGTGCTTTATGCGATGTTCGATTATAAAGTTTTTAATCATGGAATACAATTCGAGATAAAGACTTGCTATAATATTCAACTGAATAACTTAATTTATAAACTTACTGCAGAATTTATTTAGCTTATAAAAATAATTTTTATTTATAGAAATCAATAATTAGTTGCGGTTAGGAAAATGTTGACTGCGGGTAGAAACAAAACACACTTAAATGGACTGAAGATAACACACTCGTAAAATTCAAAAATTTCTAAATAAATACATAATATATTTTCAATAAAATGTATTTTAAATATTTATACCGCAAACTTAATCATAAAGTTAATTTTACAGCGTCAAAATATATAATATATATGCAAAGAAAATAACTTTGGCGCAATCTCAATATGGCAATCTCCATAAAAAATCAGTAAATTGAACATTTATTGGTTTCTAAATGAGTCTAAGAATTCATTTTAGCTGAAATAAAATAAGTCGCAAATTATAAGCAGTATTGGCCATAAGGGATCAGTCTGAAGGGCTTCCTTATTTACTTCAACTTTTTAGATATTTTACAGATTTCTTACAAATTTGTTGTAAAAACTTTTATTTTATGCGTTTCGGCTTGCAAAATTCAATAGCCTTCAATGTCTTATCTTAATTACTAAAAAAAGTTATTTTTTGCGTTATCAGGGCAAGCAATAAAAATTTAAGAACAATTTCTGTGAGCAATGAAGAATAAATACCCTACAAACAGAGAGTACAGATATTTCAATCGAATTAAAACAAAATAATTGCTCAGTTCATAAATCTGCGCAAAAAACATAAAAAAAAAGAAAATAGCTACGAAGTGAGCACAAAAATATTTAAATTATTTCAAGCGCTTTATTATTATCATGCTGAGTTTGGCCTAGCCCTAGAGCTGGAGTATCTTAATGGCACTCGACGAAAAAGCCGCCGGGGGGGAAAGACCACACGCAAAGGGCCAAAACAAGAAAAAAGAAAAATAACGCGCGGGGGCTGATTGGGCCAAGTGAAAGGGTCAAAACGAAATAAACGAGTGTGTGTGTGTGTTGATAAATAAATATATATAGACATATTTTGTAGGTGACAAAGTTATTATAAACAGCAGAGAATCAACTCGATTCGATTCGAATCGAATCGAGTGGAAACAACGAAGTGACGCTATCAAGATCAGATAAGACCTACGAAGTGTCAAGCGGTCAATTTACGAACCCAAAACAAAGCGGCAAGCGGCATAAAATGCGTGAAACAGGTTCATTCTTTTGGAGGGGGTTAGACCACCAAGCGGCATTCGATCAGGTATCAGCTTATTATGGCCATGGGTCAAGCAGCCTGCTGACTTCTCGGTACACACATAAAAAACAAAGGCAAAAGGGGCAACATCTAGGCCGCAGGGCGCCCGCGCTCTAATGAGGCGCTGGGACAAATTTATGGCTAATTGCAGTGCCAAGGCCCACTAAACGTTTGACGCATAAATCTGAGCGTGAGGCTCCCACACACAGCGACTCGGCGTTTTGACGATTCCCCTGTCCAAGAACAGATTGTTGTTGTTGTGACTCAGCGCGCCGGCGCTTTAAGTGTCAATAATATTGTTTAAGCGACAACATCTTGGTTTACTTGTGGGTTAACTAGGCTAATACTAACGGTACCTGCCGTCCTACCTGACAGTTTAATGTTACCTTTAACCGATGCCCCAGTGAGTTATGCGTTTCCCAAACATTTCATTTAATGCCCACGCAAAAACACATCGATATCAATAAAGTTTACTCGTCTCATTTCATTGGACTCGTTTAGAGTTGTAATTAAGATCAAAGTATTTTAATACTAAAACAGCAGACAGAATTGGTGGAGTTTCAAGTGCATTCACTTGATATTCAGTTAGTTTAACAGCCTTTAAAGTGAAGTACTCAAGGAAAGAGCTTTGAGTTGAGTTACCCGCATGGCAATGAACGCGTTGTTCTAAATATTCTAATTTCTGCCTGCGATGCTAATAAGAAATTGCTGTTTTTATGGTTTAAGAATAGTTTGAAGTACTTAGTATAAAATTAATTTGGTTCACTTTATTGAACCAAGACTGATATTAACAAATTCTAATTGTTGTCAAATTTATTATTTTGGAACTTATTCCAAACATAAATATACTTTTTCTGAGGCTACTGCTTTGCGATATTCTTAATCAAATTGTTTTTTAAAAATATTATCCAAAAAAAAAGGTTCGAGTTATGGAGATATTCGACTTACTATACATAGTTATTTTTATTAATTTTATTAATTTTATTGCCACTCATTTAGCTCGAGTTATAAAAGTTCGAGTTATGGAAGTTCAACTATATTTTAATTAAAATTAATTATTACAATTATGACAAAGAGGAAAGGATTTTCCTGAATTTATTTGACAGGCAATTGGGTATCAAAATAAAATCATATTACGTTAAAGAAAAGTGTTAATTTAATAAGTGAAAATTTGATAAATAATAATCACAATCAAAGCTCACTTACAACTCTTACAAACCAAAATAATATTATATATATTTAAGCATTGAAAATTTAAGCTAACTAGTTAATACTCTGAATTATGGTAAAAAATCTCAGCGAGTTTCAGCGATCTAAATAGATAACAAACAAGAACTAAGAAACTATTAACCAATAGAATGAAAGTGTGATTTGATTAGATTGATATATTATTTTTGACTGTTACAAGAAAACATAAATTGAAAAGGTTTAGCCGTACTTGGAGAGATATCATTGAATCATAAATTTAATTTAATAAATACAATCGCAAAATATGTTTCCCATTTTCTCAGTTCCCATCTCAGTGTTTTTCCCCATATTTTTTTTGTTCGTTAAGAAACTGATTCAAGATTAAATTTCAGAAATGGCTACACTTTCAAAGCGCACTACCAACAACTCCTCACAATCCGAGCAGCATTCTCAGCCACATCCCCAGCCACATTCTCAACAGCAACAACATCAACACCAACATCATCAGCAGGAGCAGGAACAACGCAATCCAACCCATATGCAGGGCGTATCCACCTCCATTGCGATGACGACGCACAAGTCGAAGCGGGATTGGGACATCAACGATGCAATCGTGCCGCAAGTGGCGGACATTGAGTTCGACGAGTTCAGCGAGTGGAGCGACGGACATGTGCGTCTCATCTACTCGGTGCACAACGAGGAGGCCAAGAAGCACATCTCCGGCTGGGCGATGCGGAACACGAACAACCACAACGTCAACATCCTGAAGAAGAGCTGCCTGGGCGTCCTGATCTGCTCGCAGCACTGCACACTGCCCAACGGGTCCAAGATCAATCTGCGGCCCGCCATCTGCGACAAGGCGAGACGCAAGCAGGAGGGCAAGACGTGTCCCAACAAGAGTTGTCGCGGCGGGCGACTGGAGATTAAGCCGTGTCGCGGACACTGCGGTTACCCGGTCACACACTTCTGGCGGCACTCGGGCAACGCCATCTTCTTCCAGGCGAAGGGCGTGCACGATCACCTGCGACCGGATCCCAAGAATTCCAGTGTCTCGAAACGGGCCTTTGGACGCGTCTCCCTCACGTCCAGCAAGGCGACCGCAACATCCTCAAGGACTGCACCCAAGAAGTCGGTCATTGCGGGTCTGGTGAAGCAGGTCAAGGTGAGTTCGCCTAGAGATTCAGTCTGATTTCCTCTACTCAATCCCTTTCCACATTTGCCTACAGCAACAACAGAATCTCATGGGCAAGGTGATCAAAAGGAGCACAGCGAGTAATCCACTGAGTCACCCCGCCTTGGAAATATATCAGTTTAATGGTAAGAGATGCCTTGAGGCAAAGGGTTTTTCAAAAATTCAATATTTTTACTCTCAAATTCTAAATTGCAACACACATAATAAGTATTAGAATAACACTTTAGATTTGATTCTGATATGGATCATTAATTGTCAGAAATCATGTAAAAATTAACCATAATTTTAACGTGATTGATATGTAAATGTTATGACCAACTTCAAAAATTCACAACTTTGCCAAAACTTTACATATTGAGCATGTTTTGGCCTCTAAATTCATTATGCATTCAAATTTAATTCACTGGGTTAAAATAATTGTTGTCCTCAAGTTTTCGATTTTAAAGTTTTTCAAAAACTCAATATTTTCAATTTTTAGATTTAGCATATTATCAACTCCTGGACAATATTACCTGAACTTAATTTCGAAATTGAACTATGATCAGCAAACTCTAATGAGTTTTCGATTTTTGTAATAATCGATTTATAGTGGATAATCTAATCGAGTTAAAGTACTTGAAAATCGCTTCCGCAAAAATCGAGTAGTCGATTTTTCGATGTGTTTTTACAACACTAGTGCAAATATTTTGCCCTGTAATAAGCAACTTTCAAATAACAGGGTATCCAGCTAGTCTGATACACTGTAGTTGATTCCAATGAAGCTGATTAAATTTCTTTATCAATTTAACTTTAAAGCAGGTCATCCACAGTCGAATTTGTTTGACGAACGTGTTCGCTTCGACAAAATTTTCGTCGTTGGTGGTTCGAGTCCAAATTTCGTGTTATACGTTTTGTTCGAGAAGAATGGATCTGATTCTCTCTTGCCTGTGTTCGACTGAACAATTCGACAATGGATGGCAATTTTGTTGCACGCATCCTTTGTCAAAAGTTTTCGTAGCGTTAACAAGTGCTAAAAATGTCGAAGCAATTTTTGCTGGAGTTTATTTATTGCCTGCAAAATGACATGCAAAACGCGAGGAATATAAGAACAAAAAAATGCGTAACAAGTCTTTTTTCTCTATTAATAAATATGTATAGCCATCAAGTTGTTTGTTTGCAATCAACGTTTGAAATAGTTAGTGGGAAAATGTAATTCGTGTTCGACGAACAGTTCGTCAAACAAATTCGACTGCGGATGGCCTTCTTTAACTGAATGTAATTAAATTCCTAACATAAATGAGTTTGTAAATATTACAGGGTATATTCAGCTACACTTAGATTATGTTTTAATCGAACCCTTCAACTCTTTGCAGCTTGTGGCAAGTGCACCACGTACAGTCACTGCACCTGCGGCTACCTGGAGGACAGCACCCGCAGCCACGCTCTGAGCCAATCCTCCAACTACATGACAAGCAGCTCCTGGCCCCTCCCCGCCGCAGAGTCGGCGCCCTGTGATCCCCCGGCGAACGTGTTCACGGTGAACCATCAGCACATCACCTACAACTATCCCATTTACCATGCCACTCCGACGGCAGCGACTGCCGTGCCGAGCAAGTCGCCGGGTTTGCCCTACACTTGCATCTCGGAGTTGTCCGCCTATCAGCCCGTAATCAGCAACAATCAGTCCTATGGCAATGCCAATGCCAATTGCCAGCTGGCCTATGAACACGGCTCTCAGTTGGCCACCCCGGAGCCGGAGTTTATCAATTACTCGCAGATAAAGCATTTGGGCGGCACGGAAGCGGGATGCAAGGGGGAAACGACGCCCACAATCAAGTATAATGCGACTGTGGAGACGCAGCCGGTGGCAGGGTATGCGGAGGATAACTACGACTACTACTACAACCGCGAGTCCAAGTCCGACTACGAGTTGCAGCAACAGTTCGCCGCCGGCCATGGACACTATTATGAGAGCGCCAATAGTTACAACGGCGTCAGTTACTTTGACACGGGCACAACAGCGCCAGGCAACGGCAGCGGCAGCAGCACGAACCTAGATGTTGGCAGCGGCAGCAGCACGAACCTTGATCATGGCAGCTACGGCAGTTACTACGATCATTATGCCAACTATGAGCAACAGATGGCGGCAGCCGGTGGCTTTGCTGCTGCCGCCGCTGGAGGCGCAGCTGGCGCTAATGTTGGTGTCGGCGTTGGTGTTGGTGTGGGCTCTGTGGCATCTGTTGTGGCGCCACCAACACCAACGCTCACTTATCATCACCACCATCATCACCATTTGCATCACGCACAGGCACAATCAGCACAGCGTTGCCAGAATTAGTCCGTTAAAAAAAGCCAGATTTGAATAGTCAAATTATAAAGATATAATAAAAATTATGGAACTGCTTTTTAAGCAAACTTTTTTTTTACTTCTGAATAAGAATGGAAAGAAGGTAGAAATAAAATAACAGAATGCTAAAAAACAGTACCATATTTTTATATAATTTCTTCAAAATTTGCTTATTTGACGGGATTTGACGGGAAAAAAAGCGACTCTGGCAGCAGTGATCAGCACACGCAGCCCATTGATAGTACTTAACGATCGTATTACTCATAGATCATAGTTAATAGTTCTTAGCATAGTCTATGTTTTAGTATTGAAATCTTAATTTCAATGTGTAGTATTTTCTATTATTGTTTTTCTGTCGCAAAAATAAATTATGAAAATGTTGGTTTGTAAGTGTGTTGTATTTTTAAAAAGTTCCCTATCAAAGGTAAACCGATGTGTTGTTTGTTATATATACTAAATTTGTAAATAATATATAAATACTAATGTCAATGACTTACATTCCATTCATCAATAAATTAAAGTATTAACTAGTAAATTACTCAGACTTAATTCATTGAAAACTGAGAAAAGACCGCCAGTTGTCAGACTGGCGCCATCTATCGTATATAGAGAAAAGCAATGCTTAGCAATTGCACTTTAAATAAAAAAAAAAAAACTTTTAATTAATAAATAGTATACTTAAATAAATGACTAGCAGCCCATTCATCAATAAATCATTGTATTAACTAGTAAATTACTCAGACTTTGAGATTAATTCATCAAAACCTGAAAAAGACGATGCTTCAACAACAAACTGCTCACTAGCGCCATCTTTCGGAAATAGGGGTAAGCAGTGCTTAGCACTGCCAGCTGGCATACACAAAACAATGTTTCATTAATTATTACAATTAATTAATTATACTATAATTAAACATAAAAAAAATAAATATTCAGCTGACAAGCTATAAATAAATTAAATAATATGAACTATGAACGACGCTAACCGTGAATTCACCACACAACCAAGAACGACAGCCTTGCCAGATGGGCGCACATTGGTGAACTCTCTTATTCCTCTCATAGGTACGCTCTCTTGGCGTGGTGAAATCGTTGGGGAGCAAGATGACATCGAGGTGTTCGCGTTTGGCACTGGCATTCATTGCGTTAAATTCCCTCGAGTCGGCTGCGTCAACTGTGCTTAGCTGTCCGCTAATTAAGTAAACTAAACTAAATTTCCACCGGTTGTATTTCACTTAACCCCAAAAAAACTATCAACAAAATGGTGTACGCCGTGAAAGACAGTGTAAGTACTCAATAGGAGGGATAAAGCGAAGTATCTGTGAAATTCCTGCGGTTGAATTTGTGCCATCCATCGCGTTAAGTAACAATTGGAACAATAAACTAACCCTCCGACAGAGCCCTTCACCTTCCCCTTCAACCACTTGACTCTCATATCATTGCCATACGCTTTCGCGTAAAAAAATACAGTCTGCTACGCTGGCGATAGAAATAATAGAGAAAAAACCAGCATAACACAATGATATCATCTCTTGCGGACAACCGAAAGACATCGCGACGCCGTAGAAAGTGGCAACTTTTTACGCGTTTCAGATACATTCAATAAGATAGATATATTAGCAAGTGAATTGTATATATATATATCTGATTCTATATACTATATAGGCAGGCATGTGCTATTTGCTAGACAAACTTTGTTCCACTTCCAATTTCCAATATAATGACATTGCATTTTCACTATCAGCAAAGAGTCAGCTTGGGTTTATTAGTTAGACACAGGGTGTTACCCACACACACAAACATAGCTCGACATACATATACAAATGTATGTGTATGAGTGAAGAAGAGATTACACATCGTTTTGGCGGGCGACTCATAAAATAAGAGAACCGGTTTAAATCACTGCGGACGGCAGTCCGCGCTAGTGACGAAAGCAGCACGAAGGGTGCGAAGGCGACTAGCATATATACACAGGAAGAATGGAAGATTTGCTATGACTGTCCGATCAGGTCGAGTTATATACCGATCGAAAGGTATCAACTTAACTTACAAATGTGCATACTAAGACTTTTGAAAACTCACCTGGTTCGTGAGATAAACAGGTGTAAGTGGGAGGGGCAAAATTTAAATGATTGGAGCTAATGGGGCCGTTGGAGCCTTTCTGCATTTTTTTTTTATTTTTAACTATTCTAATCAAAATTACGCGTCGAATGACACCTCAATCATCAAAATCCAACCGCTGGTTCAAAAGATAATTAATTTTGAAATTTTTAGTGGCCTTCCGAAAATGAGATGAAAAGTCAGTCTGTTTGTTTGTTTGTTTGTTTGTTTGTTTGTATGAAATCGTTGATTTAGCTTAAAAGTTTGAATGAGGACTTGTTCCCGCTCAAAAATCTAGAAACGTTTGTTCTACGACTTTTTTGAAAAATCGCTAGTTTAGCGGGAAATCGCTAAAAACCGCTAAAATTTAAACCCTCATAGCATCCAAACGATAGAAGCTACAGATATGATCTATATATCGTTGAAAAGGTATTTCGAAGGGCTTTTAGGCATACCTTTAAAATTTTTTCTTTAAGTAAAAAGGTAAACAGCTACAGGTGAAATAAGGTATTTTTTTCCACATTTTAACGATTTAAGAAAAATCTACACATGCAATCACTTTAAAAAATGTTAAATGTTATAGGCAATTTGATTCCGCGTTTTTTGACATATAACACATATCTGTCAAAATTCGTTTGGACAAGATATTACCTTTTAACTGAATATACCTCTTACCTTTACACTACTGCATGTACATATGCAGTATGTACACTGCTTGCAGCGTAATGCGGAAATAAACTGCTTGCAAGTGGTGAATTCTTTTTGCGGCAGATAAATCATTTTATAATCAAAAATATAGAATCGTTTGTCCTACGACTTTTCATCGAAAAATCGCTAGTTTAGCGGGAAATCGCTAAAAAACCACTAAAATTGAAACCCTCATAGCATCCAAACGATAGAAGCTACATATATGATCTATATATTGTTGATAAGGTATTTCGAAGGGCTCTTAGGCATACCTTCAACGTTTAGTTTTTATTTAAAAAGGTAGAATGGGAATAGGACAGCAGCTGCAAAGTGTCATAGCAGCCAGAGTTGAAGAGTGCTGATAGCTTTTGCGCTGGTCATGTGTGTTTGTAAAGGGAACCAGTGTTGCCAGACAGTTTGTTTTAGCTGTACAAACAATAAACAAAATTAACAAAACTATACTGTCACAAATATTGCAATTTCAAAATTTCTGATGTCTTATTCAAAAATTTCTGATATCCCATAAAAAAAACCTCTTTACGAGGTAAAAGTCTAGTGACGAAAACATTTTCATGCCCCAAAATTTCTGATATCCAATTTTGTGACGAATAATATTAAGTTTTACACATAAATTATTTTAAACAAAATTTTTGCATTCGGCACTGAGCAAAACAGGTGAGTTTTATTTGGTATTAGAATTGAGACATTTTGGCGCAATGTGCCGAGTGCCAAAATTTTGTTTACAATAATTTATGTGTAAAACTTAATATTATTCGTCACAAAATTGGATATCAGAAATTTTGGGGCATGAAAATGTTTTCGTCACTAGACTTTTACCTCGTAAAGAGGTTTTTTTTATGGGATCTTGATATATAGAGTCACCTCAACCTCAGAATTAATAAAAATTGCATCATTAGTAATTTATTTAAATATTCTACTAAAAAAGTATACTTGGAAATCTTGTTATTTGGTGACGTCACTTGGGGACACTTTTAAAAGAAACTGAAAGCATAAGATGTCTTAAAATAGATAACGCATAAAGACGCTTTTGAATCATTTTAATGAAACTAAAATACACTATAAATGAAACAAATTGTTTCCAATTTAATTTCAACATTTATAAAGATAACTTAATAATTTCACAATATTTTTAAAAACAATTAGCAACCATTTAATCAGCTTGAGCTTGCGATTAATAACAAATTTCATAACAAAAGTTTGATAAACGCTATTTTTTTTTTGCAAATGTCAGCAACAAGTTTTTATTTTTTTTTAATACTTGTATGCTTAAAATAATTTTAGCAAATTTCCGGTTCGCTATTTAAAGAATTTAGCTAAAAAATTAATTCTTATTAAACTTGCTTAAAAATATGTGTTTAATGTTGTAGAAACTTCTGAAAGATGCTATTTAAAGTCTTTAACATATCTTGTCACTTATTAAAAGTTTAATAATTATAAATACTTAATAGTCATTCAGATTCTAAGAATTATTCATCTTATTAAAATCTTTTAAAAATCCAAAAAATGATTCATACTTTTGACGAGTTTTTTTCTATTCACGCTGTGACCCAATCTATACTCTGTAACCAAATGTGGGTTAATATGGTAATTGACGTAGGCATATGAGAAACAGGTTTTCACTCCAGTCACATTTTATGAAGGTAATTGAAATGATTTACTCAAAAGACCTCTTATCACGTTGAATATGCCGAATATTAGGAATATTAGTTGTAAGGGGCGTACATTTCTGGCGCTAACTGTCGATAGTTACTAACTTACTGGTTTACCGGTTAGCTGTACTTAATTTCATTATAATGAATCATTGCTGTGCTTGCCCGTGTAGACGGCCATCGCAATGTCGTGATAGAAATGACTACAATTAATTAAAGGTCACCTAGAAAAACGTGACAGGGCCCCCTTCCAAAACTTCTTTCCTTGGTTAGTAAAAGAAAATATAACAGAACAAATCTAGTCGAAACAGTTGTTTAAGTGAAAGTGCAACCAGTTTGAATACGCCCACGTACATGACCATGTTTTGGTAATTTAATCAGTTCGAGTTTTACTCGGGAATGAGATCAGAAAGATTACAAACCTTGGAATGCTTCAACTTGACCTCAAGAAACACATGTACCAAATTGTAGAAAATATTTTAGAAATTCTTTGCTGACATTTAATACACAAGCAATGGTCAAATTATAAATTAAATTCATTTCAAATTGCTGGAAATTGGCACAAGAATTTCGACAACATTTTAGGCTTGCCTCATTTCCATATACATATGTACATATGTATAATGTGTAGGTCCCTAGGTATGCGAGTAGTCGTGTTCCGGGTCTAATCCCGATGATGGTAAAGTAATTAAGTAAATGACTAAATAACCCAAGTGGGCCACGTGGTTGATGGCTTCTACCGGGGTTGGTAAATAAAATAGACCAAATACAAATATTCAAATGCAAAAAGATACAAATGAGTTGTGGGGTTATCGTTAAATTGTATATAATGTGACTGACTAAATGACTGACACATATATATGTATAAATAAAAAAATGCTGAGGTTTTAATATACATATAAAGTAAAACTCAAACATTGTTACTAATGCTATACAGTTGTTGTTGCGCTTATCACACATGTTGTTAGACCACTGATAAGAGCGAACGTGTTACAGTAGCTGCCAAAAGCAAATCGATAGCTGGCAATGCAAATTCAGAACCTAATGAAATCTGATTAAACTTGGCTTGTAATTGGGTCAAGTGGAAAAATTAAATTATCAATAATTACGACTAATTTTTTATTTATTTGTTTACAGGATGACTTCAAGGCTCAGCTGACGAATGCCGGCGACAAACTGGTCGTTGTGGACTTCTTTGCCACCTGGTGTGGACCCTGCAAGATGATTGCCCCCAGGCTGGAGGAGCTGGCCCAACAGTATGCCGAAAAGATTGTTGTGCTCAAGGTAAGTTTGTTTTACCTAACAGCAAATAATGAAAACTAATAAACTGATTGTTTTGGCAGGTTGATGTAGATGATTGCGAATCCATTGCCATGGAATACGATGTGGCCAGCATGCCCACGTTCCTGTTCATCAAGAACTCCATCAAGCTGGAACAGTTTGCCGGTGCCAATAAGGACAAACTGGCTGAAACCATTGTGAAGTACCTCTAAGCAATGCCTCAAATGCCTGTTAGTGGATTGTCCTGAACAACAAACAACTAAAACCAAATGAAAAAGACAATTCGCTTAACGTATTCATGAGTTTTCTTAATGAAAAATGTAGTTAATTATATATGTATTCCATAAGTGCAACGTTTGCCAGTGACGTGTCCAGCACATGCCTCAAACACTCAAACATTCAACCGAATCGAGTCCCCCATTGCACATGGTATTCACCCAGATGTAGAGCATTATTTGGAGCGATTATCTTAGTTGATGTGTTCAACACTGCAGCGCAGCATACTAAACTTGAGATATACAATATTTGCAAAAAGGTGGCTTTAAATGTAATTAAACTTAACGTAAAATTTGCTTAATTAATAAAAAATTTAATACGAATTCCTTTTGTAACGCTAAAACACATTGTAAAACACAGTTGTCAACAACAACAAAAGTAGCAAAAACCGAAAACAAATTAAATAAATAAATGTAACACACGTTCTATTTGTTAAACTATTGATTTTAACTAACCCTGTTTTTTCTTACCAATATATATTGCTAGCTGTGAATATGCCATTCTCGATTAGATTAGTTACAGCACTCGCGACTGGCATAAAGATAATACTCTTCAGGAAACCTTTAAGCCCAAAGATAGTCAGTTTGGAAAATTCCAAACAAAAATGCAGTGTCATTAAAGGTCAAGGTTTTAGTACTAATTCCACCGCGTAGAAATTCAATTGATTAATTTGTTTTGAATTTATTTGAAATATTCAAAAGGTAACAAACACATGAAGAAAATAATGTGAAAAAGTTATCTGCGTCGATTTTATATTATTAAAGATAATGCATTTGAATAATGCCTGACTTAAATGACCATTTATAAATAGTATAAATTTTATACCTATTGACTGTTAACATTGAAGCCATTTTATAGAATCCAACAATCCAACGTCAACACGTCAACACAGAAGCTAACCATCTCAATAAGAACATTCCCATTTACTTGCTCCTCGAATTTGTTAAAAATAAAAGTTTCAAATGTGCTTCATGGTGTTTTTTTTTCTTGTAATTTTTCTTAACTCTGAAGCTAAAATTTTAAAAATTACACTCGGTTTGTTTGTTGTATTTTTGTCGATTTAATAACATTTTATATAGAATTGATGTACTTATTTTAAAATTAAGTTCTTTATTTTATCTAATTTATAATTAATGTGTTTTTATTAAATTGTACTTTATTGCAAAATAATTGCTAAATTAACAAATAAAAATGCACATTTTAAATGCGCGCCAAATGAATCACTCGCTGCTAGCGAAGACAACCACCACAAGATGCAACCCTGCGTCAGCTGTCGCAGTGACTGTCAGAGACGCAGACAGACAGGCACTGATTAAGCGAAGGAGAGAGAGAGAGTGAGAGAGAGCAAAAGCGAGGCCAAACATTTAGGTAAATGCGCTCTCACCCAAAGTGGCGCTGGGTTGCGTTCAGTGGCGCTGTCAAACTCATCGAGACAACAACAAAAGCAAATGGAACTAACTGCCGAAATAAATAATACAAAATAATATTAAGCAACACTTTTTCAGTTTCCCCTTGTGTTTATTTTTTTTGCCGTCTGAGTTTGTAACAAATAAATAAGTGAAAAAATAAATAGCATGCGACGGCGAAATTCTCGTGCTTCGTTTAATGAGTGTGAGTGTGAACGCGTGTGTGTGTTTAATACTATTTTTATATACTTTTGTTTGGCGACAACGAGCAAATAATATACCTACATATTGTGCAAAAATAATAAATCAAATGCGAAAAAGTGTAATGCGAACACAGGTCATTGTATAACTCTCGCTGTGAATATTTTTTGAGATGAGAAACGAGACAAGAAACCGCCAATAAAAAAGTGAGAAGAAGCAGCCAAAAAAAACATCAAGAAATCAAGTCTATTTCACAAATGGCAATCGCAGAACGGCGCTGTCGTCATCTCTGTCGTCTGCGCCACAATCACCATCAGCATCAGCTGCTGTCGCTGCAGTTACCGTTGCCGTTGCAGTTGATATGCGATAGCAGCTGCCACTAGGGCTGCCGCATAATGCCAAGTGCCCATTACCTGCCCCTCGAGCCGCAAGCATCCGCAAGCGCCGACGAACAGGAGGAGGACGGAGAGCGGCAGGACTACAGGACAGCATCAATGTACAGCAATCAGTACAACATTCGCTATCATCCACAACTCGCTGACGACTACGACGTTGACGTCGACGGCGACGACGACAGAACGCCTACAATGGGCATGGCACCACGCTTAAGTCGCTCTGTGTCGGGCCGACGACGATGCTGGATCATGCCGATAATGCTCCTCGTGCCATTCTGCGTCGTCTTCTTCTACTTCATGTTCAGCTCACAGACATTGGGACTGGGCACTGCTCTCGAGGATGTCGACGATGACTATGAGCCGCACAATGGCATAGGTAAGCGGTGGACACTTAAACTGAGACTCATCAAGCACCTAGAAGTACCCAGAGCGCAGCATCCATTTGAAAGACTTAAAAGTGTTCTTACAAATTCATTTTTAATTTTTATTGAAATGCATTAATGTTGATTAATTGTCCCACTGTGCGACGTTAGCCTTATCTTTCTACTCGCAAACATGTTTTTTTGCAGTTTCCCTCTATCTCTCTCTTCAAAGAAGTGCTTCTTAGTCTCTCTTCGCAGCTCCGTCAATCTCTCGCAATTTATCTGCCGCTTCCTTATCTATAAATGCAATGTTGCAACTCTGCTATGGGTTGAAAGTGAGTCTACACTGAGACTTTCACTTTTCAACCACTTTTTAATGAGCTACAACTCGTTGAGCACAACGATTTTCAATCGCAGTTGGTCAACTAAATATGTATATTAAACTGAATGATATTAAAGAAAAGTAAATGAAGTTAGGCAATCCAGGAAATTTATTCAAAAATATATATTTGATAGCTTCACGAAGGGGCTCTAACGGGTCACTATAGCCCCGATTATAACACAAGCAGCCTAGCTAACTTTCTGTTTAACGAGCAAGCACTCGACACTTAAACACTCTTTGCCTCTCTCTCTGTCTCTCTTGCTATCTTGCTATCTCTAGCTATCCCTTACCCTTATTTTGGGTGTCACTGTCAGTTTAAGACGAATTCGCATATCCCCTTCCCTCCGCCTGCCTCTGACCAAACGTTGTTTGGGCCTAAAAGTGTTGCGGTAATCATCGCATGTAAGTTGACGGGTTTGGGTTTCGGTTTGGGTTAGTTTGTCGACTGCTTGAGTTAGTTAACTGTTTGTTGTTTTTGGTGTTGTTATTGCGCGGCTTGTTACTATTTATTATTTAGCCGTAATTGGCTTAATTTGCTCGGCATTGTCTTTTTCCAGTGGGATATTTCATCGATAGACAGTTGCGTTATTTTATAGCCGCAACATTTACCGTTACGGCATTGCGGGTGCATGTCAAGGCCACATTTTCCGGTTTTCTGCTTTTAATTACTTATACGTAATTTATTAGCTAATTCTATTTCTTTTCTGATTCACCATTCAACATTTGCCTCCATTTGTTGCAGTTGATTGGGTCACATATCGATCGATTTCCTCTCCGGACGTATCGTTGCATCAGCACACGAATCCGTAACGAAATCTCTTTGATGATGATGTCTGTTTACAATTTCAAATGAGCTATTAAAACTATTAATGCATTTACCCGTGATCTTTGGCGAGTACTAAATCAAATTACAACAAATTTGTTTACGAATTTATGCCATAAATCAGCTTATGAGCTTTTTATAGGTCAAAATAAACTCAAATTGATTTTAATTAGAATTCCAAAATTTGGGAGGTGACATATAAGAATATAAGAAATATTACACAAAATTTGAGATAGTCAAAGCTACTTAAATGAATGGTTTAACTACTCTTTGTTAGACAATTCAACGCCTTTGTCATTTTTGAGTGCAAGGTCAAAACGTATTTGATGTATTTCATGAGGAGCATTCACTGATAAGATAAACAACATGCTGCCTCATGACTTTGGCAGACCGCCTTAAACAGAAACATATCATGTAACTGATGTTTGTTTAAAAACAAACAGTTAAGACCGATAAGATAATTGAAACTAACGACTTAAGTGTTTTGTTTGTTGAAGGCGGACTAGTTTTAATTAAGTAACAAACAAAATTAAAATTCTACAATATATATTTGTACATAAAATAAATATGTGCAATTAGAGTTTGCTTTTTTCACTTTAATGAACTCTTTTTCTAAAGTTATTAAGATCAAAACAGCAAACTTTAGTCGCACACTTAATTAAAACTAGAATTTGATGAACATTTACCATTTCTATGACAGGTATATAATGTAGCAATTAAACACGTGTTTTATAAGTGCAATGTATTTTGCATTTATTTTAAATTCACTCATTCAGAGGGCAATCTCATCAACCTGTCAATCCATTAAGGGCGCCCTAGGTAGATAAACGCTGATAAAACATTGCCCAATCATTTTTGCTCATTGAGATTAACATTTTTATTTAAATTTTTAAACAATTCATTCAGTTAATCGCTGGGCATGAATACCCTAATTAAATACTAGTTAGTAATCATTTTTCTCATACTCGCTTTGGTTGGCATCTTTGCAATGCAAATACAATTTTAAATATTTATTTAAACATTTTTTATCAGTACAATCCGTTTTTAATGTTCTGTCAACTGTCAACTCTCGCAGTATTCGAATATATCAGATACATTGTTAAAGGTCTTAATTACAATTTTACACCTTAAACTGTGAAGTCTGTAGTTCACATTTTTTGTTTCTTGTTGTTTTTTAAACGCCGAGTTAATTGACGTTTTTACAGCTCTGTTCAACTGTCGCCCCTCCATTAAAGCGTAAAACGTTGCCATTTAATTTGCATCGCTCGTGCATAATAATTTCTCTCCAAATATTGCGAATCTCTTGTTCTCTTGTAATAGTCAATGCTCCAACTAGATTTTTAAATTTATGCATTTAAATAAGCTTTATTATTAGTTCATCAGTTTCCAGTCGAATTAAAAAAAAAACTGAGCGCATTTGCTGACCTGACGAACTCAAATTGTCTATATAAATATTTAGTATTTGCAATTCTACATATGTTTGTATTTACTTAGCCATTAAAAGTGACCCATAAGTTGGCATTGAAATGGCACGCGACTATTCAAATTATTGGCACGGAATCAAAAGTGCGATCAAATCTAATAAAATCCACAATGGAAATCGTGAAATAATCTATCTAGGGAAATCCATGTCTATGACTAAGAGCGATAACATATGGCGAATGTTTTGTATTCTAATGATATCAAGTAATCAAAGTTGAAAAAAACCTATGTTAGTTATTTTAAGAGTTTCTCTTAATTTCCTGGAATTTTAATAACACAAATCATCAGGCCATTTAAGAATGTTTACATCAGCTTTCGAAAAAATAAATTAAAAAAAAATCTGTGAAAATGCAGTTACTCATTGATGTTCCGTGTTTCGTAATCTTTAATTTATTAGTTAACGCGAATTAATTTTTCCATTTTAGCAATATTTCAAAAAATTTAACTTTTATGCAGTAAATTAAACAAAATTTAGCAATGATATTTGTTATAGATTTTAAAATTTAAATTAAAAATTATTAAAAAAATAAAAATATTTATAAGATATGAAAATATATACAAGAATATTAATTAATTTGTACTTTAATTATGTAATATTGCAAGCTGTTAATATTGGAGATAATTAACTATCACCAGAATTTTGATGACTTTTTTTATATTTCGCATATTTTAACACACTTGGGAACTGCACCAATTGAATTGATTAGTTGCAATGTGTGAATCATTTCACGCTCAAGTGGCAATAATTATTATGTCGAACATTTCAAGTGGCACTTTAGTCATATAATGAATGAGGAATATCAAATTGATAAATTCGAAAAACAAATTTAAACGTGACTGATAAAAAGAGACCCAAATTAAAATAGTTGGGGAAAACACCTTTTGACAGAAATCAGATATATGTATGTAGGTGTGCCATAAATTAATCATCGAAGTACATATATGTATGACTAGTGTTGTAGATAAATCAGTATTTTTTTTAATGTTTTTGTGAGAGGGCTTATCAGCTCTTTGGGGCCGACAAAGAGCTTCTGAATGGGAATCGAGAACCGAGAAAAGGGGGGCCCATGCTCGGTAAATAAAGCGCACGCTGTGATTTTAAGCAATTGTTGTGATATGCGCAAATACTCAAGTGGCATTACTTTATTTATTTGCACTTGGGCCAAACTCAAGTATGGGTAAACACTTTGAGCATGATACACAAAATACTTTTCCCCCTTGGGACTGTGTCATTTGCGATGTGGGGAGCATTTTTCACTCCCTTGGGGACAAGTTCATATTAAATTAGTTATTCAAGTGAGCTTCGTCTACAACCCATTATAATTCGTATGCTAGTTTATTGATAGTTGGGCACAAACAACAACAATTACACCTATTACCGTTAATGCACACACAGGTGAAAATAATCAACAGTCACATATCTTTTTTCATGTCTTGTCGCGTGTTTTTGGCTCTGTAGATATATCAAGGGACCTTTTTAACGGTCTTTTGGGGATGGCAGAACACACATTAACACTAATATGACTACGGTATAGGTATGACCCATGTTTTTCTTTAGTAATATACTATTCCTTAACCTAGATTCCATTAGGTAATTGAATGTTAAGCATATAAAAATGTTTCAAATGCTTTTAGCCAAGTTTTGAAAAAGGATAGTAGTTATAGGGAGCTGAATAAAAAAAGATTATAAGAACAAAATAAATTGTATACAATCGAATATGATATCAATATCAGTACTAAAAGTATCAAGTTAGATACTGAAAGAACACTTTTCATTATAATGAGTAAATATCTGTAAAACTTATATTCTAATAATTCAATGTTCGTGTATTGCGTCACTTTTCTTCACAACATTTATTAAGGGCGTGTCGTTAGCAATTCAAGGACTCTAATCACTTTACTGAATATCGCCCAAAGGGGAAAAGCAAACTAAATAAATTAATGACAGTATCCAGAAATTATCTGCATATTATTAATACTGTAGATAGTAAACTAACAGAAGGTAAACTAACAGATTTGATAAATCAAAAAAATATTTATAATTATTTTTAATTATAAAAGGTTAAGCTCAATGTATAATATTTTTTTTAAATTATCTATAACAAAAATAAAATAAGATAAAATCCCAGACATTATTTTTTTCATTATTATATCTTTTGTATATGATCATTATTTGACAGACAAGCGAATGTATAACTTAAGCTCTTCTAATCATGAGTAAATTTATATTTGTTGTGTTAATCTACACACAATAATGTATACAAATATTATCTATACATCCTTATTTGTAATATCTATTGTTAATTTATTCGAATAAATACACATTGCGTTCTCTCACGTAGCATTACATCATTAGTCAAACGATTTCTGCCTATCGATAGGGTTCTAATCAAACTACTGATTAGCACATTCACAGACACAATATCAAATTGTTGACATGGCAAAAATAGTGAACTTTTTTGTTTTTTGAGCTAGAGCTCTGAAATTTGTGTCAGAGACATATAGAATTTTTCTCGATTTATTGACATTTGTTGCTTCTCAAATTTCCTGTTATTTCTCAATGTTTTTGGGGTTTTTTCTCGATTTTGCCACCAAAACCAATTTCTAAATAAAGTTAATTATTTTACCTAATTTTGGATTTTGTTGTTTTTTTGAAATTAATTCTCAGCTTTTTTAAATTAATTTTAGAAAATTGCAGTTTTTCAGTTCAAATTTAGCGCGGCACTAAAGAAAAAGTCACATACTTTCAGGAGGGGAGAGTTTTACTAACAGGTTAGTGTTAGCGTTAACAGTGCTAACAATGTTACTAACATTCGGCGCTCTTTTAGTGAATTTGGCTCATTTTTCGTTTGTTTTTGGCTCAAATTAATTACTTTTAAGTGGCAGCCGTGATTGCAAGTTTAGAAGTTTATTGAGTTCGTTGAGGCTATAGAAATAAATTCATTTTGCATTGCCTACTTTTATGCTGCCAATTAAATTAATACTTATCTCTTTTCCATTCGCTCTCTCCCTTCCTCAGATAGTACAAATACGCACGCTCTGAATGAAACGCTGCACATCTGCGGTGAAAGCCATGAGGATGGCCGTTTCTATATGCAAGATAAGCCACGCAGTGCCTACGCACAGCTGCCTGTGATCTATTTCGTAACGCCCACATATCCAAGACGGGAGCAAATACCGGAACTTACGCGTCTGGCCCACTCGCTCCTCCATGTGCCCCGACTACACTGGCTGGTGGCCAATGATCATGAGAGATGTGATACGTATATGGATATATTGCTGAATCGATTTGGTACGTGAATTATTCGAAAGTAAATAAACCCAAAAATAAATTAAAAGAATAAATATATACATGATATAATAATGTGATTTATTGTTTCTATAACTATACAATTTGTCCCGTTTTATATGAGGTAACTATCCAAATGAAAATATCTTCTACATTGACTTTTGTTGGGTTGCACTTCGATTACAGGAGCATATTTTATTTTTGCAATTACTCATATAATAAAGTATGAGAAAGAATCTCCAATTACTAAGAAATAATTATTTTTATTACTACACGAAATATCAATCGTTTTTCTTACATATATAATACTATGTAATTCTTTATCCGATAACTGAAAATATTACTGACTATTCGAAAAAACGATAGCCTTAAATTAGGAATATTATAATTAACTTTTCGTTTAATAGAATATATATACTTCGTTTCTCTGATTAATAATATGACATAGATCGAAATATAAGAAACATTTTTTTAATTGACAATGATCTATCTTTAAATATACTTTTTTCACAATTGTTATTCATTTTTACAGGTATACCCTTTACACATTTGGCCAGTCCCATGCCCCAAAAGTTTCGTAATACTAAGCCAGCGCCCAGGGGCGTGGCAAATCGGCGTGCAGCGCTGCAATGGATACGTCAGCATAACCTGACAAATGGTGTGCTATATTTTGGTGACGATGACAATACATATGATCTGAGACTCTTCTCGGAAATAAGGCAGACGCAACGTGTCTCCATGTTCCCTGTTGGACTGATTGCGGATTATGCGGTTAGTGGACCGGTGGTGCGGGATGTAAGTATACTCTCTATATATGTTTCCATCTTATATTAATTCACTAATTGATGTTTTCATTTTAGGGTAAGGTTGTGGCCTTTCTGGACTCTTGGGTAGCCGGACGACGCTGGCCCGTTGATATGGCTGGCTTTGCTGTTAACCTGAATTATATGTCACTGTATCCGAATGTTAATATGCCCTATAAGCCGGGCTATGAGGAGGATTTGTTCCTGCGTAGCATTGGACTGCACATTGATCAGATTGAGCCCAGGGGCAAGAATTGCACTGAAATACTTGTTTGGCATACGCAGACCAAAAATAAAAAGTCGCCCATGGTGCGTCTGGAGAAGAAATATCTAGATGGACGCTCCAATTTGGGTGCGCTCTTTCGATCGCTAAAAGTAATGGGCGTGGCCTTCGCCTCGGACACTGAAGGTGCGTCAGAAAATCAATGCCATCTTAATTATCATAATTAACATTTTTTTTCTTTTGTCAAACAGGGCCTCTAGCCACGATCAGCAAGAATGGCAAAGGAAAGCCACATTCCTATTTCCTGAGCTGAGTTTCAGTCTTATAACTGAAAGTCTAAGAATTATAACTGGAGAGTTCTTGAGTTTGGGAGATCCTATGCGTATAAGTGTTGCAATGACAGTCTTTAAATATCTTGTCGAATTGCTTTACAGTTGAATTATGCCTATTCGCGGTTCTCATATTTTAAATGCACTTAAACTAAATTTAGTAATATTGTTGATTAGTTTTAGCTGTATGTGATAAGCGTGCATAGTTTTTTTATCATTAAATTCCCTATAGACTTTGGCCGAATATATATCATATATTAAAAGAATGCAAAGACAAACATATTTAGTTAGATCTATGATTATGCTACGAGTAGGTTGTAATATGTAGCTTCAAAAGCTTCTAAGCGAATTTTCTTTGCCAAGCAACATACAACAAATAATTCTTAAGGTATTATTTTAAAATGCAATCTGAATTATAAGAAATGTAATCTCCAAAACGAAAAGTGTCTAATATTATTGGGTAATCCGCTCATTATTGAAAACTGTTCGGAGAAGCAGCTAACATGTCATGGATTGGACTTGAATTTATATTTTCTTTTCTTAATTCAAAGATAACACATATACTTTAGAAAACAACGAATATTAGTTTGTACACACATTAATTATAGATTTATAATACTTTGCATAAGCTAAACACATATCGTAAATCATTTGCAAATCGAATGAAATCAATTAAATATGTATAATTGTGTAAATAGATGCTTAGGAAAATGCGGCCATCAGTTATCCTGTTCATAAACTTAAGGAAAATATCAGCTTTATTTTTAATAAACAAGAAACATCTCAAGCGCTAGACATTAAAAGAAATAAGGCAATGGCACAATTGAAGTTGGACTAAAATCAGGGAACATTGAAAAATGAGCGTTTCAATAATGAGCCAAGTAATAAAAGTACGATAATACATATGTTGGTATACTTATATTAATACCTTTTAACTGATAATTTATATATGTGCATAGCTTACTAATGAATGTAAAATAAAGTCTAAATAAACAAAAATCCTTCTCTCTGAAAAACATTTTTTTTTTAATTTGAAATACATTGAGTATCAGTTTAAGACTTTTATCAATTAAATTGAGATGGACTTTTTTTTTTTTATATTTCTCTTTAAAGATACTGTCAAAAATGGGATCAAAAGATTGAATTTAAAATAGATATAATAATGGCCTATGACCACAGCAATTCTTGTTATCTTACAGGAGTAAGTAATCTTGTGTCAGAAAAGTTAACAATATGAATAATAATATTTATGTAAATATGTGGATAGGTTGAGCACTTAATTACTCCGCTTTATTCAAATTGACCAACAAAATTTCTGGCTGCATACTAATTAAAAATGAAAAGGTACGACCTTTTAGTCTGAGCAATGACAACAGAGTTACCGCCGAGCCATAAAATAGCAAACACTATTTTTCAATTAACTCGCCGACCTCGCTCACATTCCCATCAGTCTAGTTTTATTTCAGTTGAGTTAAGTCGAGTTCAAATGCCTTGCAGCACTTTCTGCTGGCTGCAAAAGTCGCACGTGGAAAACGAAGTTTCAGATAGGGATAAAGGATATATATATATACATATGTATGTACCTACTCGTTTGTATGTAAAATCAACGGGAAAAAAGTCAGCTGCATATATTTGCCCACGCTCAATTGCAGAAAAGCTGGGCTCGTTGGAAGGCCGGCAGGTGGTGCAGGTGGTGCAACATTGAATGGCTCGAACGTGTTGCATATGCATCTTCTTCAATGTGAAGTTATGAGGCAAAGTTTCTTTAGCAAACCAAAAACAACAAGCAGACACTGCTGCATTGCGCTGCTGTCCCACAGCTTTTACGTGTGAATGAATACCGTGGTGTGTCCGTATGTATGTAGATGGTTGAGCTGTTCACACAGCACCACCACCACCACCATTTTACTTTTTTGCAATTTGGGGCAAATAAATAGTCAGCACCCCCCGTTTTCATCTTCTTTTATTTCCTTTACTTCAAGTTGGTTTTGTCAGAAAATGCTCTTGAAGTTTTCAGCTCTCAGCTTTTTTGTAGCTTTAGCTATAGCTAAAAATATAGCTGTTCAATTTCATTAATTCTTAAGTGGATCTGTTGAGTGAAGGCCATAAATTAAAGATAATTTATTTAAACTGTTACCTGAAGTTTGCAGCTAAAAGCAGCAAAGGAAAATAGGTAAATTTCGAAGCTTAAAAGTTTAAATATTTTAGAGCAGGCAATTTTTAATCGATCCTCGTAGCTTTCCAATTGTGATCCTCGTTTAAATTGGAAGAATGGGTCCTTAAAAAGCTTTTTATCCTTATAGACCCCGGAGCACCAGATTCTGAATGAAAGGATTACTTTTCTCAAGGAAATTCCAAATTGGAATAGCTTACATACAATGTTTTACCAACAATTTAATCTTAATTTAATTGTTAGACAATATTCCCTTGTCTAAGACCCTAAAACGAGATCAGCTTCCATCTACCATCAGCCAATAGCTTTGACCACAGACGCACTGTCTAAAGTCAAACCTAACTGACGCCAGTTTGGTTAAGATTCTGTGGCAGAGCGGACCCTGTGGGAGGCATCCACGTCACGGAATTCTGGCGGGACGCAACCCGGAGTTGGTGGCTCAGTGATTTCTATCGGTGGTTCAGTGCGTTCTATGCATGGTGGTTTGGTGAGTTCAGTGCAAGGTGGTTTAGTGGGTGGTTCAAAAGCTGCTGTGGTTGGTGTGATATTTGGACAGTCACAGGTTGTCGCTGTTGGAAACGAAGCTTCGGGAGGATTTGTTATTGGCTCAGAGCTGCGTTCAGGTGGAGGTCTTGTGGTTCGTTTTCATCCACTCCGTTTCGGAGCGCCAAAAGAGAGATCGGCAAAGCATAAAATGAAGAAACTTCCTTAAAGTGGATAAACGTAATATTTTATTGGCAGCGATCCATCACAAATTTGTTACTTTTTCAACAGTACCAATTATAATGGAGGTTGTTAGTTCCATCACGTCAATTTAGAGGAGTAGATTTAAACTGAATAACCTAATTGTCTTTCTTCTGTTTTATATAAATAAGAATCCACACGTCGCAATTGAACAAATAAGTTTTAAAAATCAATATAAATATCAACATTATTTAGAGCAAACATTCGCCGTGTGTACGCGTTTACATTAAGTGCAAACATTGCTCGATGTGAATGCTCAGGATGGAACACATGTTTGCCTCCTGCCATCTGCAGGGACAACGAAATCACATGTCTCTTGCCTCTTGTCTCTTACACCACTGCACCACTCAATGTGGTTTATTGAACGCATTTTAATTTTTAGTTTAGGCCAAAACAATTTGGAATACTTTACTGCGACAAGAGAGCCTTTTTACATAGTTTGTAATGAAGGGAGGGTCCTTTCCTACATATTGGGATTCCTCGCTTAAAAAATGGATTTCGAATTCCTGTAGACCACCGTCAGTTGACGGTGTTGGCCTGTAATGCTGTGGGTTTTGTCTGTCATCGTCAGCGAACTAGTGGGTCAAGTAGGCCAACTTCTAGCTCAGGCAGCTGAAACTGCCAGCATTAAGCCATTAAAGCTAATTAAACTCAACCGTTGGCATCGGCGTAGACGCCTCCCTGCCAACATCCGGTGGCTTGCGTACGGCTTATTTAACACACACACACACGCACAACGTAATGAGAGCAGCCACTGACAACAGGAAGGGGTTGCGATTGATGCGGCTAATGAAGTCCTTCGATGCAGCCACAGCGCTGTTTGTACACAACGCTCCACAGGCGCTGATTTTGCGCCACTTCAACTTTAAATGCAAGCCACACGACTGCTGTAGTCAGTCATCGGATGAGCATGAGCATGAAGTTGAGCAGATAACTCATACGCCTCGTACGCCACTTAGCGACCACTCTTTGCAAGGCCTCATGGCTGCAATGGCGTGCGCTTTCGTGATAAACTGGAGCCAGAGCTGGGTAAAATAATAATAAAAAAAGCAAGTAGGAAAACCAACAAGGCATAGGAAATGGGATACTCGCTAGCTGTTATATTAGAGATGAGAGGCAGCAGAAAACGACGAGTGCAGAGTGTAAAGTGGAGAGTGCAGAGTGCAGAGTGCAAAGTGCAGTGGGCAGATGTCAGTTAAAGGGAGTCGTCAATGAGCAAGTCAAAGGCAGGTCAATTTTATGGCTCACTTTGCAGTTGGACTAAGTAGAGACGAGTACTTTTCTGAAAATGTATAGTATATATTGTATTACTAGTTGTACAAGAGAGCTAAGTGCTTTCGTGTAATTTCTAATTGAAATCTATACCTATCTGTGCTCCAATTGTGGATTGAGAGAAGTAATGTGAAGTGATTTAAGTCCTTAGGGTATTGCTAATTAGACAAATGGTATAGCTTCCAACAAATCTATGCAACATGCAATACGAGACATTTTTTATAATTCTAAGAACTCTTGAGAAGTGTGACGAATAATTAGAGGAATGTACATATGTTGTCTCTATTTTTTCCAACATACACTACTGGCCAAATTAATAAGTACACTCTTTTTTTTTAATTCAAGTCTTCACAGTAAAAAAAATATATTTGGAAAGGTCGTTTAAATTATGTTTGAATGATGCAAAACTTTCCTTAACCCATTAAGTACCCATTGAAAATTTCGAATTTATGTAAATGTCTACTATTTCAACTTTTTTCCTCGATTTTATTACAAAAAATGTTTTGATGCAGAAAAATTCTTCAAACAATTCTAAAAGTGACTGCAAAAAATCAAATTTTCAAAAATCTCTTCGCTTGTATTTTATATACATTTTAGAAAATTGCTTAAAATTCACTTATTCGTAATTTTCATACAATAAGTGCCTACAATAGCTTGTTTACAAAAAAAAAAGAGTGTACTTATTAATTTGGCAAGTATTGTATTTAGACTTTCATAACGGTATTAAATATGTGAAAAAAGGTGATGTTTGAGTGTACGAAATAAACAAATTATAGGATGCTAGAGAATGTTTAATATTTAATTTACTTTAAAATTTCACATAAACATTCATTAAAATGCACTTAACATTCAGGCTGTGGCTGCCGCGTCCTATAGTAAAAACCAGCAAGAGCTGCTTGTTTGATGATCATGTTCTGTGTTGATTTTGACTGATGATAACGCTCACTGCATTTATTTGAAGCCGTTGATCGCGTTAAGTCGGCTTTTAAGTAATTAGCAGCCAGAGTTTGTCCGTAGCTAACATTGACATCTGAAGAGGGCGGCGATGCCTTGAGCGATGTTTTACTATCCTTATTATCCGTATTATTATTGTCGTTATCATCACCAGTTTTATAAGCAGTAGGAGTAATGGTAAATGTGGCAGTGACTTGATAGCCGCCAGTAGGTAGATGGTTCTTCTCGTTTGGCTTAAGTGTTAATAATGCAGTATAGATCGCTGGCAATTTAGAAAGATCTTCATCTTTAGTTTCAGTTGGATCTGGACTACGAGTCAATTTTAAGCGTTTTGAACAGCGATCATTGGATTCAGATCGCTGGCGAGTCAACCTCGGAGTCTTGGCACAGTGATCTTCGATCATTAATGGACTGCTGCTCATTTTGAAAATTTCCGTTTTAACTCTTGGTGGCTCGAATGCTTCGTTATTTATGTGCTCACACTTGGATGATGCGCAACACATTTTGAATATATCTCTTTTATGATTTTTGGGTTGCACTCTAGAGCTACACATTTTGACTACATTTTTAGAGGTCTTTTTGGGCTCTTCTTTGGATAAACGTCTGCACATCTTTGATTAATCTCTTTGAGTATCTCTTTGAGTTCGTAATTAGTCTAAATTTCAATTAGCTGCACTATAATTTTGATTTGATATATATTTTAAAAAACTTAGAAATTGTGAATGTCAAAGTATAAAACAAAATTGAAATTTTAAACAACTTTCAGAATGAGTTAAGGGACAAAACTTTAGAGACATTTTCAGGAGCTCCAACTAACAGTTTTACACTGCATTTTTGCCAGCTTATAACGTTGTTTATTTAACGATTTCAGCTAGTCAAATCAATCAACAGTGACGTCATATCAGGAATCTAATGTCATTTATCAGGGGACACACCCAACCCCCTAACCAGGTTAGCCAGCGGACTAAGCGACCATTTTAACAAGTTAATTTCACAAAATTTGTGGTCGGAGTGTTGCGAACAAACAAATTGTGTGGCATTTGCTGGGACATTGATGGGGCCACGTTGATGACAGCAAATAGAGCAACAAATCAATTGCAACAACAACAGAGTCAACATCAAATGTATTGATATAGTTCGGATATATGTAGAGGGAGGGGAGGTGAGGAGGAGGCAGTTTGACCGCCAATCAAGGCGTGTATGTAGTACCGATAGAAGCACAAACCAAATTGAAAATTGATTATTGATTGCTGCCATTACAACAAAAACAACAACAATGTGAAAATTATTATTACTAATTTGATTCGTGGTTCGCGTATTTGACAGTTAAGTCAGTTAATCACATTAAGCTCTGTTCCAAAATCCAATTAAGGCACTGGACAAGGGGATATCAGGTTAGTTTTTTAAAAATTCAATCAACAGACACATTAAGCTATAGTTTTTTTAAAGACTCTTGAAATTCTTAAATGCAAATATACTATACATTCTTAAGACCATTTGTTGGCTTTTTATAATATTTTTATAGTCCAACATTTAATCAGCACAGTAAATTTTTCGTTAAGGTTTTGTTCAAAATTAATATGTCTTCGTTCCCAAAGTCTATCATTTGTGCTGAGAATATTTAAAGCCCAATTACTGCAAGTAAAGTCTGAATTGAATCGATCTTTTTATATACAGCTCTTGCATACATATGTATATAAGTATAAAAAGTGTCTCACAATGCTCATCAATAGGTGTGTGTGTTCGTAAGTATTTTCAGCTTTGGCTACATTTGCATAGTGTTAATACTGCAATAAATTTTATTTATATATTTACATGCATACGCACACACACACAAATGCACAAATATTGCACTTACATACGACTGGGGGCGATGGCCAACACACAAAAACTAATTACATGCCACAATGATTACATTTTACAACGCCAGAGAGCCTTTTGGTGAACAGCAACAATAACAAATATTAAAATATCAACATGCGAGTATGCACGACTAGACAATGACCTGTAGGCAACCATTTACATTTAATTTCAGCAATAAATTGCCTGTATGTTTAACTGTGCACTTTACTGAAATAAAATTAAATTATCACGATCATCGTACACAGAAATCTGCTTATTGATTGCAAAATATTTCTTCTTTAATATCTCATTTGAAATTTCTTTATTAAATAAAATCAAATATTTCTATTATTGTATTTAATTACAAATATAGTTCAGCTAATTCAAGATATTTCTTCTATAGACCCTTTATGCGAATTTTTATTTTCACAAGGTATTTAATAATAGTTTAAATAAGTGTTTGTTGGAAAATTTTGGTGTTTTGGCAAAGTCCCTTTAAAATGTTAAGCTTTTTTAAAACTTTGATAGTTGTATTTGATAATATACCATGGGCTTAATAAATATCACAAGAAAAACATTCATTGACTATTTTTGTTCACACTTTACATATATATTTATGTATATGCAGGGTGTTCATATGAAATAAGAATTTTCAATATATAATATTCAGTAACAATACTATGAAAAGGATTAAGCCAGTGAATAAAATGGATTTAAGGATAAAAAGTCAGCTGCCAGCAAGGTAGAAGGTGTAGAAGGCACTCCGACCATTACGCATAGAATTAAAATAGAATTTTTATTTTATTTATTGCGTGGATTTCAAAGAGGAACGGGAAAAAAGAAGGCAGCAAAGAAGCTAAAAAAAAACAAGTGGCGCAATTAAAAAATATAAAAGTAATTACACGGCTGATTTAAATGCCATTTGCAAACTTTGTAAGGTGTTTATTTCCCACGGTGCGACGCAACTTGGCCAGCAAATTAAAGTGAGCCAACAACGAGCAACAATAAGCCACAATTTCCACTTTGAATGAATGGGGAGCAGGTGGGAGGAGGTGAAATGGCAGACCAAAATGGCAGACAACAATTGATGCATCGACTTGAATTTAATGAATCGCAGCAAGTGCGAGATGTGATTTTAATTACTCGCTTATGAGACTGCATATTTTTAGAGCATATCAACCAGCTTATTCATATGATATAAAAATAATTAAAATGATTGGTCAACAAACAGTTGGAATGCCGAACAATGATTGTTCAACACGCGCTGCATGGTTTATATTTTAATTATAACTGCAGGGCATATTACACACATGTAAAACTGACTTATTGTCTACTACAGCAGATAAAGTTAAAGTTTAAATTAAATTTGATAGTTCCTGTGCAAGTATATCAAATTTACTCCAGTTTCATTAACCATTCCATTGTCATATTATATTATGAATAAATACTATTCTTGTTAAAATTGAACACACTCTCCATTATATATTCAATTTGACAGCATATTAATATTACAATTGTAAAAATGATTCCATAAGAACATTAAATGTTGCATATATCAAGGCTGTTTATTGGAATGAGAGACTGCAGACCGTTGTTGTTTTCTTTTAATCTTTGTCAGCACTTTTCCCTTTTCCCTTGCATCCCTTTCGGTTTGATAGAAATGCTGTTGGATTCTGGAGAGCGTGCCAATGGTGCTTTTGAGCAATGTGCGAAGATGTAATTTGAAAAATTAAAATACAATTTTTGGAAAGCAATTACAGCCAGGCTACGGACTGTGAAATTCCGGACATAGGACTGCGGACTGCAGTTCGTTTGGCCTCGAATGCATTTGCAATGGTAATGTTAGCATCGATGCCAATTTCATTTCCGGCGAAACCGTATAAAATGGCATTGAAATATGGCAAAGACAAATTATTGGTTTTTCTTTGAGTGTGCTTAAAATGGGGCAAACAGTTTAATTAAAATGAAGTGGAGCAATGCGTGTGAATGGCAATTCAAATGGCACTGACATCGAGAAATTGATGAATGCTTTTGCATTTTATGGGTAACGAAAATTTTGTGGAAGATGGGAAAAGCTATGATATAGGAGCCATTTAATGGGTCGTTAATATTCCAGGCATGGCATTTAAAGCTTGAGGGACTAATTTTAATTATTTATGTCTTTCATTGGAATAAGTGATTTGACAGGTAAGCTGCGAGCAATTTTCTTGCTGAATTTAATAACCTCATTAAGTATGTTATTAACTATCTCACTAAAGTGTTTGATTGCGCTTTGAAATGATTTCATTATAAGAGATGATCAACTTTTTTTAAATGGTTGTTTAAATTGATTTAGTTTCCATCAGTTTCACTTAATCAACTCATCAGTTTTTTATAACTTATCTCATGAGCGCATTCTGAATTTAATTGAATTTAATAATATATTATCGGCAAATTTTTTTTAGCTCCTTCTAATTTACATAATTCAAAAATATTGGATTTATTATATGTTTATATAGTGATATTTTTTTATTTATTATATTAAAAGATTAAGTCACTTGTATTTTGCACTCGGTTAAAAATTCATCAATTATTCATCATTCAACTTAAATAAATATCATAAAAAATTGGTAAATAATAAAAAAGGCATTGCTTAATCGCATATAAAATACGCACATACGGTATTTGAATAGCGATATCAATATAATTTCATTTCCCAAACCTCGAATCAATCAGTTTACCCATATCCGAAACTCTGCAGCCCCCTGACCCCACTCTTAATTTGCGTTCTCATTTTAAATGACATCCATCGCCATATGCAGCACGCTTATTATGCGAATTTATCACATTACACAAACAATGTGCGTTTAACTCGGTTTAACACGCATTACAATACAGTCGATTATGCATTAATGGAAGCACAAGCCACAAATTGTTTAATACTCTCCATTCTGCATTATTCAACACCTTTTGAGCATTCAATGATAATTCAATTTCCGTTTCAATTGCGAGCGTATAGATCGTAACAAAATACCAATTTCAAATAAATTATCAATAATAATTTCCAAAACTTAATTGAAAACAATAAACAACAATAAATAGAATGTACAATAATAATAAAAACTTGCAGCTAAGCTGCAAATTGTTCGTAATATTGTATAGTAATATAATCAAGCCAAGACAAAGTCAACACATAAGTTTTATACCCTGTACTCATAAAATGAACTAAGAATTCTTTTGATGAGGGATCACAAAGACAAGGTATATACTATAGTTCAGTCAATCTGGATCAGCAATCACAGAAAGTTTCACCCGAGCCAAGAAACTTTTCATCCAGACTGTAGAGCATTCTCCTACTTATGTTATGATTATTTGAAAGGCAGCCTGGCTAGTTTCAGTATGCTCTCAATGCATATTTGTATGTAATTTTCCCTCGACTGCTGGACCATCGGACAGACAATGGACATTGCGAGCATTGACGACAAATTGTTGAGCTGGTTGTAAATGCCTGTACATATTTATGTACAAGCATTGTTATGGTCAAATTTCGCCGCTTGTTTGTTGCAGCGAGAAAAGGGAAAATTAATAAAAAGGAAAAATATTTAAGCATGTGTGTATGGGCAGACCACGTTGGTTCTATTTTATTTTCGTAAATACGAAGCATGAGTCTGTGTTGTCTGCATTGTTGGCGATAGCGTGGCGTATACGTAATATGTGTAATATGAATACACACATGTGCCATGCACACAATTACATACTCCAAACATATAACCGTGTCCTCACATAGATTGCCACCCAGACATGTTGCGGCCAGCTATGCAGGAGGATGGCGTTTGTCTGATGATACCACAGGGAGTTTGTATTAATTAGTCGGGGATTTTGAGCGCCTACCGGGTGTAAATTGCCCAAATTGAAAATGGCTTAGCTCGGGGAATATTTTCTAATTTGCAACAAATAGAGAAACAAAGCTCGGATTTGGGATAATTCAATTATATTCAGAGATATATTTAAAAAATATATGTATTTAGTAAAAAAACTCAAATTAATCTTAGAAATTGCATAATATTTGTGACTGTCACATTATAACACTTTAATCTTTTAAGTTTACAAAAGTGTACAAAATTCTTAAAGCTAATTGAAATCTTAGCATGTCTCTTAAGAAGAAGGAATAACAATATATATGTAAATGTATTTAACGTGCAAAGAAATATATCTGAAATTAAGAAAACATCTTGTTATTGTTTCCCCAGAATGTAAAGGACATCAAAATGTCAGGCAGACCTAGTCCAAGGAACAAAAGTAGCACTCTTTTCTTCATAAGAACTTAGATACATATAGATTCGCATTTCCTTTTGGCACGACAAGCCATTCAGTCAGCTGTCGTTGCCATAAGTGACCAATGGCTAATGCCATGTAGGGGGAGTGGCACTCCCACATGGCCCAGAGCTGGCTTCAATGTCTTTGCTAAGGATAGCCGCACTGGATATGGAGTAATGTAATATTGTCGCTGCTGCTGAGATAGTTTTTATTTATGGATCACGTCGTGGGCAAGTGCTTGGCTTGGCAACTCTGTCCAGTTGTTGCGCTTCACAATTGTTTCTGATTTGGCGCAGGATGCTAATAACAATTTTCCCAGCTGGCAAATTGTGCCAGCGAGGGCGCTTAAAAACTCATTGAATACGGCACACAAATGCGTCGATTTTCCCTTTTTCGTTTTCTTTTGATTTTCTCGTTTTGCAGTCATATGCTACTTAAGCACTTTGCAGCAGACTGTGGCAAGTTCACACACATCCTCACGCAGTTGGCGGCTGATGAAGTAGATGCTTGCAACTGTTACCTCCGGTTCGTACTCCGGCTTGTACTTTTGGGCAACGTTTCCTCAATAATTTTAACCGGCGGCTGTTGAACAAACTTTACCGACGCCATCGACTTTCTTTCTCTCTCTCTCTGTCTGTCTGTCTGTTCCTTGTTCCTTTCGCAGTTCATGCAACCTGCAGGCAGGCAAACAAACCCACAGATATGTACACAGCGTATCAGAGCTGCCTGCGTTTTATTTCATTTCCGCCATTTGAAAATTGTATAAATCTTTATACATATTGAATAACTGATATCTGAAGCGATATTGCGGCTACGTTTTCGATGTAGGAAATGAAAATGCCAAGTGCAACTTATTTGATTTGTGCATTAAATGCTTGCGATTCAGGAGAACAACTGGAAAGGATACTATTTCCTACCGATATCATTTGTGCTCCAAGTTTCCAATTGTCTTTTCTTGTTTATGCTCAAAGTTTCCGACTTTTAATTGCTTAGTTTTGTTTTGACAACATTGTCTAGAACTTACAATACATAAATTATGGAGCATTTGTATTTTATATATAAAGTATATTTCTTAAATAATTTAAACTAAAGTTTTAATGCGCATGTCAAACTATGCGTATACTTAATTTGAATTGTAATTGAAATTGTACAAATAAAAATGATAAAATCTTAAAAAAATATTAAAATATAAACAAAACAATATACAAAAAATGTATTTACTAAACATGAATATTGTGATTGAAAATATGTATTATTAAATCCTAAAATTAAATAATTATTTTATTAAAGATTTTTTATATGTTAACTATTGAAAAGTTAAAATATTAATAATTATAAATTTCGGTGCAATTAAGTTGTAGTGGCATTTAATTAAAAGGGGAAATTAAGAAGAATTAAAAATATATATATGCAGGGCCGCAACGTTCATTAAAAAAGTTTTAGGCCAAAAGCAACACGTACCAAGGCAAAACTTTGCAATTGTCAAAAACTGCAACAAGGATCTCAACCGCAACAGCACAAAACGGGAGAGAAAGGAAACAAAAATAAAGAAGGCCAAAACTGAAAGTTTTTGCGAGTCAACTGCTCGACAACTGAAGCTGCACATTCTTAATAAAAAGAAGCAGGCTCTAACCCCCTTCCCTTCTATCCCAGTCACCTCTAATGCCATCCAAAACTGGATACTCCTCCAACAAGTTTGACATCTGATGCCAGAAAAGAGCAGACGAAGTGAGTTTTCGCAAATTAAAACAATGTCAGCGACTTTGATGCAACAATTTGTAGCGTTGGCGTTGATTAGAGTTTCTCTTGAACTAGCCGAAAAAAACAAGTTGGCAGCACGCCCAAGCGGCAGCCTTATTAATTTTTTATATCCTCCTAGGTCCGAGCTATTCAAAACTTATTTTTGTTTGGCATGGTCTTGATTTTCATTTCAATTGCAAATGGATGAAAGGTGATGAAAGCAAATGGATGTAAGAGTTTAATCTTGAATAAAAGACTTTGTTGTTGTAATCTGTTTTAAGGTTTATAAGCTTACAATCTGTTGTATGAAAACTAAATGAAGATTATTTATTCTTCTTAGCTCAACGTCAATATCGACTTTTGAAGGAGATTATAATATGATATTATTCATGGACGAAAAATTAGATAAAGTTATCTTTTATCATATCTGCGAGAATTTTGGTTGCTACTCATTAAACCGATTCATCTATTCACCTAATTTTTAAAGTGTATTCCGTATTCGAGCACCCTCCACTTTTTCGAATATTTTGTGCTGCATTTTGTATTTTGTGCTTTTCTTTTATTGCTGGGGCTTTCGTAAATCTTTCATCAGTTGCCTCTGATCCGCCGCTTGTTCGGTTCCCTGCCTCGTTCCTCCCCTCTACCTCTAAAGTTGTCACAGCTGTTGGCGTAATTTGTCCTCGTCCTTTCATTCCGCTTGTCGTCCTCTCTCCGTGCACTCTCTTCTTTCATTCCGCGTTCTTCTTCTGCTTGTCACACTATTTATGAGTTTATTATTTTTCTGCTGCTCTATTATTCGGCTGGCACCCAGCTCAGAGCTCTCATCTCCCAGCTCGCAGCTTAAAACTTCTTTTCATTACAAGTGCTGCGATTTTTCATAGCTTTATTTTCGCAATTTCTCTAGTTTTTTTTGCCCTCCACATTTTTTGTATGGTTTTTGAAGCGGTTAACATTTTTTACCCTTCCCGTTTATTTTGCTGTTATTTATTTAGTGGCTTTATTTTCATTATTTTTGGATTTTTTTTATATTTTTTCTGCAGTTGCTTAAATTGTTTGCAATTTTTGTCAGTGGCGGTTGCCACTGCGTATTTTATTATGACAGCAGAAGGCGACGGCGACGGCGACGGCGACGTCGACGCTGCACAGTGTAAGATTTTGCCAATCTAGGGGGACTTAATTCAATAGCAGTCGTAGTTTCAAAGCTATCGACTTGAAATTTGGAGTGAATATTTGAATACCCCCAAAGAAATTTTTGGACTAAAAGTTTAAGTGGGCGTGGCACTTTAAAGGGCGTAAAATACGAAAAAATCATAAATTTTTCATTTTTTTAGCACACAAACCGCAATAAAAAAAAAACAAAATTTTTTATCAAAAAAGTATCAGGTTAGTATTTTTTGTTTTAATTTTAGTCAATTAAAAACTATTTTTTTAAAATTAATAATAAAAAAAAATATTTTTTTTTTTTAAATTGATTATTTTTGTTATAGGCTCATGCTTTTGCTTGTAACTTCAAAATTATTGGAATAAATAAAAAAATTGTTTTGTTTTAAAGATAATATATTTATTTAGAGAAAAAATAAATTTTCATATTTTTCACAATTTTTTAAATTAAAAAATAAACAACATAAAGTTGTTAAAAGGGCTGGGCGAAATTATTTTTTGCAAATTTTTTCAAAATCTGATCTTAAATCTTAACTTTCTTTACTAGATTGACCATAAGATATAAAATTTAAGGTTTGAGATTCAAGGCGGGACATCCATCTTATAATCAACACCTTTTATTGTGCCCTGAAGCCAACTTGCATAATTGGTCATAAATCTGGATATATCTCTCCTAGATTCACTCTACCTAGACTCAAATTCATGGCACATGTTTGATAAGTGCATTCTAAACTAATTATTATCAATATCATTGCAAAAAATCATCGCTGCGTGCTCTAAGAGTGAGTTAAGCCTAACGGCTCTTACTGTACTTGACCAAACCTCGAAAAAAATTCTGCGCGTGTTATTTCACTCATTGCTAAATTAAAGTGCTCAGGGCAAAATATGGGCAAAATGTTATTCCTGATCCTGATTCAGAATGATTTTCTTCAAAAGATGTATGTTTTGGATGATTAGAATACAATAGAGTACAGTTAGTTTTTTTCCATCAAAAATATAATATTGTGAAAAATTTACTTACTTTTTGGCACTTATTTCCAACAAATAATAAAAATTTTCTAGTCCACTTATAAAGTACCTTTTTCTCGCTAAAAATCAATAATGATCCAAAAACTATAGGAAAAATAAATTTGACTGCTCACAGTGACCACACGATCCAATTGAAAAGACTAAACTTTGTCAACTGTAGCTCGTTATCCGATGCAGTTTTGCATGCATTTTAAATTCACCGGTTTAAGAACCGTTATTTTCTGAACAAACATTTTTTGTTTTGTTTTTTGCTTGATTTGTAACATTTGAACATTTCTAAATTGGCTTCTAAAAGCTCATTGACCTTAAAAAACATTTTTTTTTTCAATTAAGTCCCCCTAGATTGGCAAAATCTTACACTGTGCGCTGGCTAGATAAATAGTTGTTCTCTTTTCTGCGTACTTGTTGTTGTTGTTGCTGCTGCTGCGTTTTAATTATTGCCATGTTGGTTTTTGGTTGCTGCTCGTCCTGCCACAAATAAGAAATTTTTGCCAAAATATTATGAGCAGTTGGCAATTTGTTGCTGCCAATTTTCAGCTTGCTTAACTTGCGGCTGGCTCAGAAGCAACGACACTTTAATAGAGACAGCTTTCAAAAAACCACTGATAAGCCAAAAATGTCGTCCCTCATAAATAATTTACATTTATTTTGCTAATAGTTTTTGTGACATTTTGAGCGATATAAACGTATATAAATTGAAAAACACGCGGTATTTAATATAAGAAAATAAATTCATATATTTTAATATTTAAATTAATTTAATATTCCATCTCACTTTTCTAAGAATTCTTAATGCAATGCTTTAGTTAGAGTGTTTTAAAAACTTTTCAAAAAATCTGTACATTTTAAAGTCAGTTATAAAACAGCAACTTCAAACTTCAAGTAGCTAAAGAAATGGCTATAAATTTATAATACTTCATTTAAAGTAACTGTAAGAGTAATTTCTCAGGCACCCTCCTCTTTATACTCTATACCATAAACTATGAAATCGCTTGGCTAAAGTTTACAATCACTTGAGGCAAATGTCGCTTTTCGCAACTGAACTCATCACACTCGAGTTAAACTTTTGCCCGAAAATCAAGCCAAGCAATGTGTTTTACAACTTTACAAGATGCCCAGGGTGGAAGAGAGTAGAGTAGAGTTTGGTAAAAAGATTTCTTTCAAAGTATTTACCACTCATGTATGTATGTATATGCATAAAATGTGCAACAGACTCAGCGCCAAATGTTTAAGCATTTATTTTATTGACTCTCAAAGTGGAAGAACACTTGCAACCAAACAGTTGCACAGTCACCATCAGATATTTGACATTCGAGAGTCAACAGTGGAGAATTTGCAGGTTAACCTGACTTAGGGAAACCATTTGATAATTTTGCAACTTTGCCCACAACTTATTTGCATATCATACACAATAAAATAAAATTGTAAAAAATAAACAAATGGCAGATCTATGGTTAAAGTTTTATGCATGACTGCAAATGCAAAGAAAATTCCGGCAACATTGGGCACAAATTTTTTTTATCAATAATCTTTGAGATTTGTTTTGTGCAACAGTTTTTATTTAAATTCTCACACCCTGTAGCTAGCGATACAGAATGGCCGTATTGGTTGTAAATTGAATTTACAATTTAAAATGGGATAATTTAAAAAGTGTGAGCTAAAAGAGAGAAACTGAAATATAATATAATAATTCTATAGAGTACAGAGTATCTCCTAGTCATTTAGTCTAGTGTCGATTCAGTTTATGTTTGTTTTTATCAGTTATTGAAATAAGGTAGCTTGTTTTTTCGAGCAGACAAAATCAATTGGACGAGGACAAAAGCAAAAGGTTGCGACAGCCGTTACAGGCAACATCATCAACAACAGGAAGATGAAAAGAACAGCATTGGAACAGTCCTTTCTTCCATCTCCATTCCCTATCCCCTTAACAGATGTCCATATTGTGTTTTTGGGAACCCAATATTTTGAATATTTTTGCTACGTTGTGTTATTCACGTCAAGAGTTAGTCCTGTCCAGTTTTTAGTTTATAACTAAATGCATATTTTATACATGTGTATAGTTCTTATTTATGTTGTGTTGAACCACAAAAAGTGTTGTGTCACTTTTATAAATAAGAAATTTGTGCTGATTGCGTTGTTTTGTAGCAACTGCGCTGGAAGTGAGATTTGTGGGACAAAAAATCAATCTGCTGCCATAGTCAAAATAAATATTAGGTACACTAGAATATCTATAAAATATAATATACTTATAATTTAATACGAATGTCATTTTAATTAAATGGAGATTTATGAAAGCTTCAGTAAATTTAAAAGTTTGTAGAAAAGATTTACTTAATAACTTTTAAAACGAAAGATACAAATTTGTGGCTGTGAAAATATTCTTAAAATATGCTTAAGATGTGGAATACCCATCTCCTTTATCAAATTTAAATATCTACATTAAATACACAAAGTCAAAAAAGGGCCTTGCAATTTACAATTTGAATTGCAATTCGCTTTCACTACAAAATTACTTGGAACTTCTTTTACTTTATATATATTGATATTTTTTCAGAATTAATATTAATTTATAGTATAAGGTCGATAATACTTTAATCTATGTTAGCAGCTGCTTATATTTTAAAATGCCAAAATAAAAAAGGTAAGCTTATTTGCAATTTTCCCGGACATTTCACATGTCATAGCTGCTATCATTATTGATGTGCTGACTGTGTGACTGACTGGCTGGCTGCTTGTTGATTTTACTACAAAATAAATACGAGCACAGCGGGACATCGGGGCAGAGACAAGACAGAGCAAAATAAATAGCATAAAGTCCAGAACTGATAAGCTGAAACGGACGTCAGTTGACATACGACAAAAATAAGGCGAAACCGAATGAAATCAAATCAAATCAAAATAGAGAAACCGCGCCGCAGTTTCAGATGCTGCTGCTGCTGCCGTTGGCAGTCTTTGATATATGGACAGCTGCTGGGCAGAGTGTGGGCAGAAAGATACAGAGATAGTATATGTTGATGATAAAGGGAGAAAAGTCAGTGATAATACAAACTGACAGCCATTAGAAATGGCACATGGCATGCGTTTGATATACGCGCGGCAATTTTCATTCATGCAACGGGCCGCAGTTTCACATCAGTTCAGTTCATTCACGACAAACTCTGTCAACTGAAACCGAAGCCAAAAACGAGAACCCAAAAGATGCTCGAGCCTCGAGCACAGACAACGCGACAGACAGTCAAGAGTTGAACGCTGTTATCTCGACTATAGTAGAAGCCGAGCAACTTGAACATCGGCTCAACACGAATCGGAACGGATTCGGATTCGGATGCTCGCAGTCGCAGCATCAACTGTAGCTGTAGCTGAGGAAACTGAGCGGTTCATTCGTGTTTGCCGCTTCGTACACAGCGGACGCAGTTCAAAGTTCTCCTGCAAAAAGAGTTGGAAAATAGCCGGAAAAAAGAGGTTTTCGCCGCGTTTGCCGGAAGTAAGGATAATTTGCAATTGCCTTCTTGTATTTTATCCTGTTGCGCCGTCGCATTGTTAACAACGGCAAATGCTAACGGTTTAAGGTTAACCGTTACCTGGCAGCCATTCAAAATGGCGAAACTACCATAACAATCGTCGTGTGCTCAACGCACCGGAAGTGCTTTCAAGGCCCATTACTGCGCTTCGCTTTTTGCCCTTGCACAAAAATGCATTCAAATGTGAAAAACCGTGGAAAATTGTGTGGAAAAACTGCCTAACGACGAGTGGCAAAGTCAAAAGCAGTCCATTAAATGCAGTAAACCCACAAAAATATGCTAAACTTACCAAAAAAATCATGATAAAAGATAGTGAGAAGTGTCGAAAAGAAGAAAATACTGGAAAATTAACCTCAAAAACAGTGCCACATGTGAAATTAAATGAGTTTTTTGTGAAAACTTCAACGTGTACGTGCTGGAATCAATCATGAGCTGTTGATAAGACAGTTCAAAAGTTCAAAAAGTTTTATAAATATAAAATTATCAATCTCAGCTTAGTCGCTGTTGTGTCTTCTCTTCTTTCTCTGTGCGGATAAGAAACTGTCAGTGTGTGTGTGCGTGTGAGAGAGAGAGATTGTATTTCAATTATCTCTTACGATTCTCGATTGCATCCATTTAATAAATTTGCAAAAATCCATTGGCATTTTGTTTTGTAAATAATAAAATAAAAGAGCAATATTTAATTCAAATGTGAAATATATTTTTCTCCGCTGACTTATGAAATAATCTGTGAAACGTGCTAATAATTTAACTGATAAGAGATCTTCGACCTGAACACAGCTGAACACTTGCTGAACTATGGATTCGAAGAAAAGCGAGAAATTTCATTTAAACTATAAATAAACAACAATTTGCAACAATGATAATGTGAAATAGTTTCTTGATTTTCTGTTGTCTGTTTATGCCTAGTACCTATTTGAAACTAGCAGAAATCCATTGTTAAGTTTCAGTTTAAATTATTAAAGATTGATTTATTATAATTATATTTTAACATTTAAAATATAATTTTTAAAAAAATTTTCCGTTGATTTTAATTTTTTTTTAAACGATTTCAGCTGCTTAAGAATCAGCAAATTCTTATCGATCCAATGTCGATAACAAATTTATTTTCTAGGGCTTCAGTGTTGTGATTATAATGTTTAAAACGATATTTAATTTTCAAATGCCAATACCAATCTGCCAAATTAGTTTTGACAATAATGAGTTGTAATCTGGTTTTATAAATTATGTTTTTACTGTCATGGTCTCTAAACAAGCAAATTAATAATATGTTAAATTAAAAGATTGGTTCTCTTAAATGATCAACTGTAAATGAAACAAATTTTACGATGATCACTTAGTTAAACTGATGTCAGTAAATAGACTAGAGCAGTTTGTACAAAGGCACGTGCTAGCCATAAGTTATGAGAGTAACTGGCAGGTTAGATAGTTACTGCCAAAATACTTTGCACCCTCTTAAGCTGCTGTCAACTGCAGAAGACATATGTATACGTGTGTATTTAAGTAAGGAGTAGAATAAAACATGTTCACTTTATGTAACTTAACAAAAATTTGCGCACAAATGACAAAAAGACAACAGAATCTTCTTCAAAAGAAGTTGTATCTCCAATTTTCTCACGTTCCTCGTACAACACTGCGTATGATTGTTGGCCTTAAAATTGCATTGCATTCACAGTTCTTTTCCTCCTCTTGTCATTGTCTACGATAACTCCTACATACATACATATGTGCATGTGTGAGTGCCTGTGTTTTTGGTGCATTTTCTTTGCGACAAATGTAAAGTGACAGTCAAAGATGCAATTGTGAAAACAGGTAAAAGCAAGCGCTCCAGGAAACAAAACAAAAGTGTGCAACATTCCTTATTTTCCCTTTGCCTTTTTCCTACTGTCATGTGCATTTAGTGTATCATCTTAAAGCACTTATTGAATTTCATGTGTATTTTTGCCACTTGTTGGTCAGTTGGTCTCACACATAACCCCAAGTCAACCCAAATGCTACAGCTGTAATTCTGTTTTTTCTACCCACTTCGTTCGGTCGACCTGTGACATAATTTGCGGTTGTCGCAACGATGTCAGCTCTAAGCGCATCAATCTAAGCTGTGCGGGGAACGGGACAGAAAATTCGGTGACACCTTTGTGGCACACAAAAAATATGCTTAGGGAAGACAGACAGAGTGATTTAAAAAAAGTTTACAAGTTTAAAAGTAAAAAAAAATTCAATAAATAAATTTAAAAATAAAAAAAAAAAAAAAATAAATGTTAAAAAAAAGTTAAAAAGAAACTTTTTTTTTTTTTGATTTGTTTTAAGAATTTTTAGGATTGAATTCGGGATTGAAAAATCAAGTATTTCATACTTGGTCTAAGTAAATCCGAGATTACCCCACTTCTGACATCGTTTCGGATTGAATTCGGGCTAAATATCCCGGATTTTTTTTTCTGTGTACCCTTTCCCTTTCTTAAGTAACTGAAATTTGAGTTATAGTAGAATCAAATCATGAAAGTTTATTTATTTATGATATTAAACTAACACACGCGACACAAGAAATAATTGCAACAATTAAATTAAAGTTAAAAAATAGTTAAAATTTTAAAACTACAAACTTAAATTTCTCTATAATTTTTGCATTTATATGTATTCGACTTCAAATTTCTCTATAATTCTTTGAAGTCGAATACATATAAATTTATGCCAACCTATAAACTGAAATTAAGCTCAGATATTTAAATATGTTTAGATATGTGCGGACAATATGTAAATTTTCACTTGAATAAATATTACTTAAATCCTTTATGCTTCCTTAGACTTGATCGGAGCTTAGAGTCGACACCTTGACCAGTTATAACGATAAGTCACGTCACACAACTTTAAACATATGTGTATATAGACAGAAAGAGGAAAAAGGATAGAGCGAGATACACTCCGATGTGTAATTTCTAAGCAAGGTGATGATTACGAAGACGAAGACTTGCATAGCTCATTGTGGTAAGGGCGTTGATGGCCCAAGCCACACTATTAGCACTCCCCCGTTTAATGCTCAAAACAATACGCATACGCACTGTTGTACACACATACAAACAAAGTAGCACAATCAAACCAAGAAAATATTTGCATAATTTTGCCATGCACACTTAGATTTTGATGCCAGTTCCCTTAACACATTTGCACACAGCGATCAAGAACCGCACGAAAAGAAGGTAATAAAAATAGTATGCAAATATATTTGAGAACTCTAAAAAAGTTAACTCTCTGTCTTTTGACACTGCTCCCATTTGGGACATGCAGTTGGCCACGATGGGCCAAGGTGTTCTCTAGCATTTAGTGTGCTCTTTTTACGCCACTTTTGCTAACTTTCGCTGCCTTTCTCTCGCTCTTTCTTCCCTCCCGTCTCTGTCTAGCTCCTTCTGGGCTTTGGCAGTTTGTCTGGCTCTTTGCTAGGTTTTATGTGGCTTAAATCGTCCCATACTACCTGCCTTTTCGCCTTGTTGCGCTCCTGTTGTCTTTGGACTACTTAGTTTTTTAGTTATTTCGAGCGTTCCTCCATTTTTGTTTTTGTTTGATTTTGTTTCTGTTTTGTTTGCTTGGTTGTCGTTGCCGCACTTTTGGTTCGTTTAATTTTCATAGCCGTTGTAATTAAAAAAATTACAGCCCCAAATTGTAGTTGCTCCAGTTTGTTAGCTGCCAAGCGCCCTTTAAGCTTATACTTTACACTCACAAAGTTTTTGCACACTAATTAATAAATATGCATGTATATGTGTTGCGAGTTAAGGAACTAATTTTAGAGGGCGTTTTTAGCATAAGACTTAAGAGCAAAGGTATGACTAAGTTGTTGATAATATTACTTTTTTTTTTTTTTTTTTTTTTTGGTAAAAAATTAGTAATTTTATTAAACAAGCTTGCTGTTACCTAAGGGGCAACTTAGTCTAGTTTTAAATTTGTGAAACAGTTTAGGTCACATGGACGTTAAATAGGAAGTTGATAATATTACACAATATTTTCTGTTCTTAAAAATATATATTGCCATGTGCATAAAAGATAAATAGGAGCTGAAACTTTAGATCGTTTAAGAGAATTGGAAAGATTTTCATAGCAGAAGAGCTGTTAAAACATAACAAAGAACTCAATTAAATGTTTGCAGAATTAATTCAAAATTTTATCTTAAACACTAATTAAAATTCTTAGAGAATATTCGACTAATAGGAACAATAGTTAACTGAACTACTGACAAATATTTAAGACCTTTCGTTCTAAATGTTTTTTATTTTATTTATTGAATAGAAGAAAAGTCGTTGATTATTAAGCGGCATATTTAAAACAATAAAAGGAAGATTTGTTGATTTATTTGTCAGAGCAGCAGCTTTATCGACTCTGACTGTTCGACATCAATTTTCACTCGTACAACCAATTAGTTATATAGATTCTACACAATCGCTGTTTCCCATAATTCCGACTAAATTATGTTGAAATCTGAGCACATCTAGGTAATTGGATTTTAACAAAGAATCCCAGGGCGAACTCCCACATACGTCTCCTTGGTAGCCTTGGAAAGTCAGTTCCTTAACTGTAATTGGACACAAATGCCAATGTGAATTGCGTTGCGTTCCGTAATGGTCTGTAACTCAGATGCATTTCTCTCTCTCCCTCTCTTTCTTTCTTCCCCTTTCTCTATCTTTGGGCAATTTCGCATTGAATGCGTTTACATGGAAACAGAGAACAGCAGCTGGAAATCACGCTGCTGGCAATTTTAATCTCGTTTATTAGCAATTTTTCAAGTGATACACATAATTTTCAATTTTGCAATTTCTCGCCTGGTAGCGGGAATGCGATGCCTTGCCTTGCCATGCTATGCCTGTACCTGCACCTGCACCTGCACCGTGCATTGTTCCTATTCTCACACACATACACCTACACCAACACACACACACACACACACACGTGCACCTCGAATTACGCCCTGGAGCCCTTTGTCTTTATCGAACATGAAAAAATGCATTGCATACATGCACACGTTGTTAAGCGGTAGCTGGAGCAGCGAGGAGGGAAACAAGTGGAGGCAGTGACCAAACATGGCGCCCCATTTGGAGCCATTAGGGCTAGGCAGCCAGCGAGTCAGCCAGGCAGTCAACCATCCAGTGGAGAACCAACAATAACAAATATGTAGCGCCTACGAAACGAGAAAAGCGACCCCTGTCGTGAGGTAGAGGCGGGCAGCAAAACAGAATATTCTGAAAAAGTAATAGAAGCCGCTTCAAACGCACATTGCTAGCCAATTTTTAACTATTTTCAAAACTCCGTACACCAAGGGTGCAGGAGTTTTATAATTTAGTGAAAGTGTATGTAACAAACAAAAAACATCCCATAAAGTTTATTCTAGATCAGAATAGTAAAACAAAACATTATTCTAAACGAAATTTTCAGCGTTAAACGAACAATTTTAAAATGTTTTTTTTTTAAATATTAGCAAAAATTAATTTTTATAATATTAAAAAATAATCGTCGTTTTGGAAAAATAACAAAGTAACAGTCGCATTAAATGTCAAATTGAATTTTTTTCAGTAGAATTTTCACTAATTTTTGTTGATAGACATTATAATAAATATTCGTAGTTTTTTATATATTGAAAGCCTCAAACAATTTATGTTTGTGATGGATACATTAAAATCCTGAAATATAAATAAAAAATAAATACATAAACTTAAAGCTAAATTTTTTTTATTTATTTGATCAGTAAGAATGTGAGTATCTCACTGTCGAGCACACTCGTTTATAGAGTTCTCACTAGTTTTAATTTTTATGCTGCGCCTTTAAAACAAGGTTGCTGAGCAGAGCAAGGTCTGAAGAGCAGAAAGGGAGAAGAGTCCGTATAAAATGCGTGTTGTTGTGTTGCACTTGAATTTTCAATATGCGCTAACACAAAGATAAAGCTAGAGAGATAGTCATAAAACCCACTGCTGCAATTTCTCTCGACTTCCTCAACTTCAATTTGATTGGAAGCCGAAGCTGTTGTTGATTCTTCTTGCATGCATACGAGTATATGTATCTTTATTCGTTTACTTTGTTATTAGATTTGCGTGCCATCACTCAGGTCACGACTTCTGTATGCAGTATGTAACCCCTTCTCGATCCCCAACAAAACCCTTAATGGTACGCCATTGTAGAAACTCCCCCTGCAATGCCTTCTCGCTCCACGCCGCGCAAGTTGTTCCAGCAAACGTAATTACATTTAGTTCAGAATTTATGTTACTACAAAAATTTTTACATTTTCATACTCTCTCGAAGGCACATGCTGACGGCAAAGAGGTATAAATATTGAGCAGAACCTAATGGATTCTATAAAAAATAATCAAATTTAAAATAAAAAAAAACTATTTAAAAAGAGTCTTAAAATATCTAGGAAATCATTTCCCTATTTAAATTCTGGGGTTGCTCTAAAGAGTATGCTAAGGATTTTTATTGAGAAACTGATTTTTCAATTAAGCTTTACTTTAAAGTTTTCAAAAAAAATAGAGATTACCTGAAAAAAAATCTAAATCAATATTTCCAACACTTTTTGAAAGTCTAAAAAAAATAAGACGACCTCGATATATGCAGTAGAAAATGCGTTATATTTAAGAATGACCTCTTCAATATTATTAATATTAAAAAATTGTTTTGCTTAGCGTATTTGCAGTTCGTTAACAACCAATTGAGAATTATGCAACTTGTACCTCTTGTTTTTAGAATACGAGTAGCTAACAATCTGGTAAAGTTCTTACCTGTGTGAACTTCGCAGTTGCCCCCATCGAGAGTCTTCGTTTCCTTCCTTTCCCCTTTCGAAATCATCTCGCAGGTCGCAGCTCAACTTCAACATCAACTTCACCTTCACTTGAAATTGCATTTTGTGCAAAAATATTTGCCATGTCGGAAACAGCTTCAATGCGTGTGTCTGCGTGTGTCTATGTTTTCTTTTTGGGTTTAAGAAATATGAAAACAAATGTCTTTTTGGCCTTTGGATTTGGCGAAACAAGCGATATTTGTACTCCATGACAATGGAATACGGAGTTTATTTTGGTATTAGATGTCATGCGATTAATGTTCTACATTTGATCTTATTGTTTATTTTGGTAAGACCAGCTTAAACACAATTCATTGAGAGCGCACTTAAGCTTAGGCGAATAACAAATCAAAGGCAAATTTGTAATAATAATCAAAACAAAAGGAAGATAAAAGCTCATATTGTTATCGATATATTCAATACGAAATAATGAAAAAGAATAATACTTTTGTGAGAACAGCATACAGCGCTTACACGATTATCCCAGGCTATGGCAAATTGGACTTATGCTTACTAAACTGGGAACAGTGTCAATAGCATAGACAATGCGAGTTCCCAGCGCATCAAGCGTTGGTTAAGCCGCTTATCAGCATGACGCTGTGAGGGAAAAGGAGACGGAAGTGGGAGGAACCTTCGTTGGGGTCGCTGACAGCGGGCAGATAATGCTGTAATATACAATGGAGTTATATTAATATTGCTTCATATGTGTACATTCACATATTTACACAAATCTATTCTCTCTGCAGTGCAGTAAACAATAACATGCTTCACTGTGAATTTAATTAACAGTGGTTTCTGCCAACAAAAGCCGCGGGCGTCCTCTGGATGCGTTGCCACTTTGTTTGTTTGATTTGGTATGATAAACTAACATGTTTTGCTTTTACAATTACTTATTTTGAAACCACAGTCTGTTGTTCTCCCTGGAATATAAAATATTTCACAATTAGCAATTCAATTGGAAATGAAAACCACGCTTTCCAGCACTTTGTTTCGTTATTTAACACTAGCTGTGGTGGGGTATGCTGATCAGCACAGTTTTCAAACTGATCACAGGATAACAGAAAAATTAAAATAAAAACTAAATAAAATGTCAAACATTAGACTGTTCTCACGCAAAGTGGCAGCTTTCCTTAACTTTTACTTGCCATGCGACAGACACTTAATTTAAGTGATAAAACAAACATGGAAATGCAATTTGGCGTCAAATGCGTCAGCAGCATGATTTGCAATCATTATTTACCTCTCTCCAGGCAAGCACAAAACCCAATGCAATTCAATTTGTGACAGACAAACAGCAGCATTTTGACAGGATTGCCTCCATTGACCCCAACTCCATGAGAAGAACAATTGATATGTGTTATAAACACACAGACAGACAGACACACACACATTACATGTGTGTCTGTTTGTATGCAGGTCATATGCACCATGAACGCGCTAAAAGAAGAAAAAGTGTTAAGTGCTTTCAATGTTCCTTGCAGCCCCGCCAATCATTGTCAGCAAATACCCAGAAGCAAGCAGTAAACGGAACCAGTTCCAGTTCCAGAACTGTTCCCCACCCCCAACCGCAAATGTAACTGCGATTTATATGCAATGCAAAGTGCAAAGAGCAAAATAAAAAAAAAAAAAGCAGAGGGAGTAGTGAAAGGAGAAAAAAAAACGTTAACAATTTTTTCCTGTTCTAAAATCAAATGCAAATGCAAATGCAAACAACAGTTGGCATCAATCGTCATGTCCCGTCCCGTTCCGTCCCCGTCTCCTCGCCGCTTTCGATCTGTTCCCACTTTATTGCTGGAATTAATGATGGCAGCTCTCGCTCCCTGCTTGGGCTTCAATGCTTTACTTGTTTGTTTCATGGTTTCTTTGTTTTCTTCATTTTTTTTTCGCCCTTCTGTATGTGTGTTTTTTTTATGTTGAATCAAGTGGAAATTCAATTGATTTGCTGTGGCTTTGCTGCGGCAAAAAGGGAAATACGCAAAAGGCGTTATAATAATGGGCGAATATTTCCGCCCACATCCTTTCCTTGCCCACTCACTCCCAGCATATGTTGAGCTTCAAAGAAACCAGCGATGACTTGGCCAGGCCACAGCCAAGTTTCAACTTATTTAAGCACAAAATCAGTTGGCAAATATTACAAAATGTAACAATTATAATAGTATTCTCTCTGGGTGATTGGGTATTTGTGGCTAACAATTCAGATTCTCTGGCCGTGACAGTGGCAACAAAGGATTGTCTATCGTTTAACTTGGTTACGGCATCGCTTTGTCCCCAATCAAATGCAGAATTTCTGTAATTTTAAGCGATTCCTCATTATGAACTCGGCATTTGCCTAACGAAGTTTGCCACAAAATGCAATTAATGCTGTAGACCAAAAGATGCAATAATACAATTAAATTGTTAAATTAATTCTGTTCCAGCTAAAAATATTCATTTAATTTGGGTTTTCTTTATATTTTTAGCTACATTTTCGAGCTATGCTAAACTGTTGTCGTATATATATCTGAAGTCCTGAGACACTAACTAGCCACGCCCAGCATGGGCGCTGTAAATATCCTGGCAGCTCTTTGGCTGCTCCTAGTGCTAATTGTAGCACAGAGTCAGGCGGCACGGGAGAGTAAGTTAAATACATATATATATATTTTCATTATCAATTTAAAAGTTTTAATTTTTATTTATTTTTCTTAAATTACTTGAATTTGTATATTTTAATTTTAATTTATTATCTTTTTCTTTAGATCCTCTCAAGGATCCGCGTATCTGCGGACGACCACAATGTGAAACGATAACATCGAAATTCGAGTATGGCAATAAATTATACAAATATGATTATACGCTATCGTTGCGCACGGAATTCGCTGGATCCGGCGATAATAGCTCCGATTTGTATTTGAAAGCCGATCTGGAGATATTCTTTCCCAAGGGCTGCGAGGGCTATCTACGCATCAATTCGGTTAAGCTCTACGATACGATTCAAGAGTCCAGCGAGTCCAATAGTGAGAGTACTCCAAAGGAGTATGATTACTATGACAACTTGGCCAGCAGCGATTCGGGCGAGGCTCCAGACTTTGAGAATCTCCATCCGAAGAGTTATGAAATGTCCGCGGAATTATCCAAGAATCTGCTCCGCTTCGCTTTCCACGATGGCCTAATAAGCGAAGTATGTCCCGCTGAGGTGGAAAAGGCTTGGGTGCTCAACTTCAAGAAGGGCATATTGTCAAGTTTCCAAAATACCATGATGCGATTTGATGTTGACTTGAATACCACCGAGACGGATGTATCTGGCGACTGTCAGGTACAGTATGAACTCGTTACAACCGACAGCGTCTATGTGACCATTCGCAAGACGAAAGATATTGTCACCTGCCGACGACGTTATGCCACACAGTCTGTGCTGCAGACAACACCGTACACTTTTCGAGATGACAAGACAATTTGGCCCATTCTGAACTCACAGAGCTACTGCAATGTAAGTTAGCTATCGATATTCTCAGCCATCTTTGCTGACTCGGCTTTAATGCAATTCTCATCGCAGTTGACAGTGGATAAGAGTGTCTACCGCGAGATCAGCTGCCTGGAGAGCCACTTGTTGGTGCCCTTCTCCAATGGCAGCAGCGGCGCCTTGACCACCACGAAGAGCCAACTGAAGCTGACGGGAAGTGACGATTACAGCATCAGCGAGTTCCTGGAGCAAAGTAAATAAAATTTGAAAAAAAACGAAAATTTTTTATTCGGTGTGCCTAAACTCTGATATCCTTAGGCAACCCTGTTCATTTTTAAAAAAGATAAAAAAAAAATATTTTAAAAATACAATTGAAATAAAAGCCACAAAGGACAAAAAAAGTTTTTCATGAAAATACTAAAGTGATGGTTCCATATCAGAATTAGATCTTTAACGGAAATAAACAATTCATTTCATACTCAAAATTTTGATAGTAAAAACAGATAGTAATAAATTGTAGAAATAATTTTTTTAATATTTTAATTCAATATTTATATGTCCTATGAAAGCTATGATTTGATATAACGGTTTAATTTTTAAAAAAGTAATCAGGATTAATCAGGGGATTTCTTAAGAATAAAAAAATTTGTTATAACAAAAAACCAAAGATTAGTTCCAGAGTGATTAGTTCCGATAGAATCAATCAAACAATATATGTAGTTACTTTGTAGAGTCTACCATGCCTCTAATAATAAGTATGTGGCTGAATTATAATACTCCCTAAATGGGTATAATGAATGATAACAAAGTTGACTGATGTTTGTGATTTGTATCTTGTAGATATCGAGATGGTTGAGAGGCGTTCGCCTCTAATCTTTGATCATACGCCGCCTGTGAAGCCCACCCATGATGAGATCAAGGCCGCACGTGAATTGTTGGTGGAAATGTGCGCAGTGGGATTTCCGAATATACAGCGTGAATTCATCGATGTCTTCACCAACTTTCTGCAATCAGCCAAGAGCCTTAACTACAAGACGTTGACGGTGTTGCTGCAACGTTCGGCGAGTATTTGTTCGCAGGGCAAGTGAGTAATCTTGGAGTGCAATGAACCACCATGAAGGTCAGCTGATAAGCTGTTGATTGTTGTTATCAATTACAGGAACCACGTGCTGGAATCGCTGCCCTACATTGGCAGCACTGCCTCGTATCAAGTGATGCGCGATCAAATTGTGAATGAGAAACTTTCCAAGGAAATGGCCCACAGTTGGATGACGGCAATGTCATATATTACACGGCCCGATGAGGAGACCTTGGACACCTTCTACAGCATACTTGACTATGCGAAAAACAAACAAGATCCGGAATACACCTTGGGCTCAACTGCTGTGGTCCACAGTTATTGCAAGCATCATGAAAACTGCGAAGAAAACCTGAAGGTGATAAAGATTATCACGCTGCTGGAGACCGAATTCCTCAGTCAGTTTAAAAGATATCGCGGCGATCGAAAGCAGCACGAACGTTTAACGATTCTGCTCAAGGGATTGGGAAACATCGGTGTCATGGCCGACGACTTTGCCGTGGAATTGCAAAGGATCATCAAGGATAACTCGGTGCCTGTCAACATTAGATTGCAGAGCATTTTCGCCTTTAGACGAGTCAATTGCCTAAAGCATCGCAAGTTCTTCCTCGACTACTATGCGGACTATACCTTAAACTCCGAGCTGCGTATCTTCAGCTATCTGCAAACAATGCGCTGCCCAGATTATATATCTGTTGGCGAAATCAAATCTATACTCGAGCACGAACAGATCAATCAAGTTGGCTCCTTTGTCTGGTCGCATTTAACCAATTTGGCCAAGTCCAATTCCCCGGTGCGCATTGAGGCTCAGGGTTTACTTTTAAATGACGAACTCTCCGAGAAGTTCAAGATGGACATACGCAAGTTTTCCCGGAACTACGAGCACAGCTTGTTCTTCGATGAGTATAATTTCGGTATGTTTATGAATGTTTTTTATAATTCTTGATCATTTTTGTGTATGATAATCTTTGACCTAACTAACTGAAATATCAACTTACAGTTCAAACCGAAATTTTAATATTTTTTTCTTTACTTTACTTATCCGTGGAGAACAGTTCCATGAAATTTTGTCATTTATTATTCCAAATGTTTCAAATTAATTTGTTTATAATGTGTGCCAGAAATAAATCGATTTTAGAAAATTTACTTCTTCCATAAATCCATACATAAGGCAGCTAATTTTCAGATTCTCCATACCATTTTAGAATGGAATCTCGCAAATTCTTTTAATTGAAAAGATCTTTGAATAATTTGTTTAAATATTCTTGATAAAAAGTGTGTAAGCGACTTTAAATTGTATTCTAAAACTAAATACAAGACTGCTAATTCTCTAAAATCGAGTTCCATGTTAAAAAGATATTTTGTTGATTATCTATATTTATTTTCAGGTACCACAACGGATGCCAATCTCATTTTTGGCACCGACTCCTATCTGCCACGTCATGTCAGCGTTAATTTCACCGCCGATCTCTTTGGACAGTCCGTCAACTTCTTTGAATTCAATGCCAGAGCCGAGGGCTTTGAGGAACTGGTGGCCAATGTCTTTGGTCCCAAAGGACCTTTGAATGGCGAGCTGCTGCGCAAGAAGCTCTCCTTCCTCAATCGTTGGCTGGGCAATGAGAGCGCCGAGGAGGATGACACCCTGGACAATCTGCTCAGCTTGGACAATTTGCGACTGAAACGTAGGACAGAGGATGCCATAGAGTCGGATGATTTCGAATATAATTTCGAGGAAGAGGACGAGGAGGAATCGGCGAGAAACAAGCGAGATGCTGACAGTGCCGCCAAGGCAAGGAAGCAAGGAATCGATCGCAATGTTGATCAATTGGGCTACAAGCTGAAGTATGATTATAACAATCCTCGCGCACAGTTTGGAATGCGTGTTTTTGGAAACGATTTGCGTTATTATAATGTTGAATCCATGGCGGAGGTAGCGCTGTTGGCAGCCCAACTCAGTCCCATGTCGCAGGCCAAGAAGCTGCTCTCAGGAAAGCCCTTCACCTACACCAAGTCGAGTGTCTTCCTAGATGCCTCTTATAGTGTTCCCCTGTCCATTGGCATGCCATTGGCTATCCACGCATTTGGAGCCTCTTCCGTTGATCTGAGCATCTCTGGCAATCTGGATAAACTCGATGCCGACTGGCACTTCGATGTGCAGGGACTTTTCAAGCCCTCGGTGTCCGTGGACGTCATAACAACGATGCAAACGGACATGTATTGGGGCCAATCGGGCATTAAGGTCAAGAGCAATCTGTACTCCAACTCGGAGGTGGAAGCCAATTTGAAGATGCGTGGTCGCAGTCTCATTTCCTTCTCCTTCAACCTGCCGCAGGACAAGAACGAAATCTTCAGTGCCCGCTCAGAACTGTTGGTGATCAAGAAAGATAAAGAGTTGGCCCAGGGGGGAATTGAGAAGCGCAGCGCCAACTCCACCTGCACCTGGACCGTTCTGGACACGGCAGTGGGACTGCAAATGTGCTCACATTATAGTGTCCCCGATCTGAGCAATGCCACAGCTGCTTATCCCAGCCTATTGCTCTCTGGGCCCCTCAACTTCAGTCTGGTCCTCAAGAAATCGGACTTGTCGGCCAAGAAGTATATGTTCGAGTACAATTGGGATCAGGAGGAGCCAGAGAAGAACAACTTTTCGCTAGTTTTTACCACACCTGGCTCGAAGGTGCCTCGCATCCTTACGGCCAATTTGACCAGCGTTCCCAGTGCTTTCAACGCCTCCGTTGCCTTTGTGAATGGCGAGAGTCGCGCCTCCGCCGGCTGCAGCTTCGACAACAATCCCGACTTCAGGCGCCTCGATGTCTATCTGGACAACAAGAGCCAGCGTTACTTTGACTTGGGCATGGAACTACGACGCTATCAGGACTTTACTGCCTGGATCTATAAGCCTCGCATGCTGTTGACCCTCCAAGGGGTCAAGGTCACCGGCCTGGTTGGTTCCATCAAGATCAATGAGAAGAACGGCATCAAGCAGCACGATGTGGATCTCTCCTTCGAGACGAAGAATCTGCAGGCCTTGGTCAGTGGCAACATTGTGCAGAACGAGGTGACCACCTCAACCAACATGACCATCAATTACAGGGTATGTAGCTTAATTTCAAATAAAAAAAACAAGTGGGAAAGAATATAGTCGAGCTCCCGACTATAGAATACCCGTTACTTACTTAAATAAATTAAAAATATTTTTTATTGCATGCTTTTAGGCACTTACGTTGCTTAAAAACTTTAATCAGCCATTACCACCTTTCTATTTGTCCAAACTTGTTACGATTTATCAAGATGATAGGTAATAATAGTAGCTAACGTTAATTAGTAAAAAATTACTTATACCTTTAAAACTGTGCGGAAAGAGTCGTGCTTTCTTCTCCCTGTTACATACATTGCAACGAATACAATGTCCCCTTTTACTTTTTTTTGAGTAACAGGTATAATTAAAAGGACTATATTATTTAAGATAATTCATTGGCCTTAAAATAAAAATTAAATATATTGTATTTAAAGGCATGATTTTCAAAATTCAGAACTCTTATTTGAAATTTTAAGCTGCTTTTAAGCAAACACCAGTTGTTTAGAAAATTTAAGTCAGTTTGGGGACTGTGGATAATCATAAGAAGAACAAAATACTATAGTTTATTTTTTTCTTATAGTTCAAGGATGCCAAAATCGAGACGATTAACTTTGCTGGTCGGCTGGCGGACAATAGCGATAAATCGAAGACAGAGTATCGCGGAAATATGAAACTGAAGACGACGGCGTATCCCAAACTGAACTTTGCCTCCAATGCCACCTGGCTGAGTCTGCAAGGACACACCGAGGGCATTCTGACCTATAACAATGCCCCCGATTACATCAATCCCAATTATACGAGCTTGGTGAGGATAATCTTTGCACGCTCTCAATCCGAGGAAGCTATTTTCGACGGGACAAGGACGCGGGCCAGCTTGGAACTGAAGCTCCCAAGATCGAAGATAGATTATCGCATATTGGTGAAGTAAGTAGATGGATAAACTAAACAGGAGCTTTAAGTAATTCCGCTTTTTCCAGGCACGAGGAGCGCAGCAAAAATGGCACGGAGAATAATGTGATTGTAGGTCTGAAGTATGCGCCGGAGAAGGAGATTACGGGTCTGTTCTCCGTGCATTTGCCACGTCGCAATCTCTTCGCCATCGATGCCTATATGAATATATCTGTGCCGGAGTTTAATTCCTGCACCGCAAGTCTAAAAGTCAATGAAAAGGAGGCCAAGGATTATATGGTTAGTTTAACTAATTGGGAAGTCAACTTGATTTAATATTCCCCTCGTTTTCTTAGGTGTTTATCAATGGTTCTTGGTTCACGGGTCACTCGATTGCTATGAAGGGCAACTATAAAGATCGCAGCTCGCGTGTTCAGGCCCTGCATCATCTGAAAATGATCGTGGAGAGTCCTTCTTTTCAGGCGACCTCGCTGAACATTGTCTATCGACGCAACCAACTTCTGATCTTCTACGATCTGCAAGCGAAATATGGAAAGGATCCTTATGGTTTGACCGTACAATATGCCTCCAATGCGCACAATCGCAACTCGAATGCCGAAGTGCGTCTGAAGGTCAAGGAAAAGGACTATTGGATCAACTCGAAATTGTTGTCGGAGCAGCCCAAACTTTTGCAGCTGGAAATGCATATTGACAAGTAAGTTGAATAAGTTATATATTAAATACATATATAATTATTTCCCAAAAGCTAACTGTGAGTAAAGAGTCCTTTATTTAACTGTATCGATTTATTTCACAGATCTTAGGGACCATGTTTCCATTTCTTTAGTAACAAAAGTTTATTGACTATATATAAATGTTAAAAATTATATTAGGATGTTCTACAATTTAAACCTCTTTAGATGTTATTTGTTTTAAAGTTAAAATAACAAAAATTAAAGTCGCCCGAGCAGGGACTTGAACCCTGGACCCTTGGATTAAAAGTCCAATGCTCTACCGACTGAGCTACCCGGGCATGTTTAGGAGATTAGTTGTTAATTCCTTTTCTGTTAGTTTAGGATTTAAATATTAGTGGCAAAGTGTTGTTAATAAGAAGGCGCAATCAAGTTCAAAACTACATTATTTATTCACATAGTTTATATTTTAAACTCGGCAGATTAAATTAAATATTTAAAATATAAGTAATAAATATTATGCTATGAGATTGTCCCACCAGATTAAATATAAATTTGATATTTTTATTTTTAATTAAATATTGAACAATCTTTAGATGAAGTTAAATAATATAATAGTATAAGTATAATTTTGATCTGAGTACATTACCGACTAAATATATGTTTATCAATTTTTCTTAAGCTTAACTTTATTTTATATGGTGTTATCATTTGATAAGGGTTGTGCGGACAATTTAAATTTGATGAAAATGTACATTTGTGTTTTTATTAAACTCTGTTTTATATATTTATATGACTTAATGTTTATCTGTAAACAAATCCCATGGTCAATTGATAATAATAATTATATTACTTTTTATAGAATTCGCGATGTGCACATTAGGCTGGGCCTGCTGAACATTGAGAAGCGTAAGGAGTTGACCCTGGAGCTGAAATGGGATGCCAATCGTGATCCCAGTCAAAGATTGGGCTTACTGCTCGAGTACAACAGTCCGGGGAACAAACACTACGATGGCAACGTTATGTTAACCTATCCGGAACGCACCATTTCCTGTGGCTTCGACACGTACACGGGTGGACCCAAGTATTACGGCAAGGCACACGCCTCTTGGAGCATCTCCGAGGTCATCGAGTTCAGCTACGATGCGGGCATCATGCCGGGCAAGACACTCCACAACTGGGTGCATGCAGAACTCAAAACACCCTTCGATGGCTGGCGGACAAACAGTCTGCGGGCGGGTGTCTACAATCTGAAGAACTTGATATTGATTAACTCGACGTTGTCCTGGGCCGACGATCAGTTGCTGGAGTTGGGCTTCAAGAGCGATTACGACATCCGCGATCAGCTGGTTAGCTTCGATGTGCGTCTGGGCATCAACAGCACCGTCAAGGATATACCCACGATCAATGTCAAGGTGCAGCACTTGCAGGACACAGGGAAGCTAAACTCGGATCTCTACCTGAGATACAAACAGAACGAGACCTTCAACACGTACAGCATCAAGTCCAACTGGGATGTGGTGCGCACTCAGCGCTATCACAATGTCTCTGGCACAGTTTCCCTGGTCAGTCCCTTCGAGGGCTACAAAAAGGGCGGTCTGGTCGCCATGTTCATGTTGAACGACAAGCGACAGATTCAGGGAGCTGCCTCCCTTGAGTTTGACATACGTGAATTTACGCTAACCATGGATGGTTATGTGAAGAAGGTTACGGACAATATGCTGACTGTCAATATCACCACTCCGCTGGAGAAATTCCGCACAATCAACGGACGCTTCGGGTTGAATGAGAAGACGCGTCATGCGGTGGCCGAGGTTCGTGCCCCCACTGCCGCACTGGGCGTTGAGGTGCTGGCGGACATTAAGAATCTGCTGGACTTTGATGTCAAGCTGAGTGTGGCCACGCCCATCGAGAGCTTCCAGCAGGCCGCCCTCTTCGGCAAGGTCAACCCGGAGCGCGTGGATATGCGCGGCATTTGGAACAACGCCACGTTGGGATTCACGGGCGTGTGGCATATGCACAACATCACCGACTTTGAGTACTCTTACCTCGTGTTCACGCCACTGGCGGGCTTCGAGGAGAACGGATTCATAGCACAGCTGCTGAAGCGGGAAACCTTCATCTTCCAGCTGCATGGAAAGCTATCCAGCTACAAGTTGGGCGTTAAGATCAATGGTCAACCCAAGCCTAAGTTGGTCAATCAATTGAGTAGCCAGAAAATGCAGCTCGATATTCACTTTGATGACGACTTTCAGCCACCGAGAGTTGAGGAGGAATCCGATGAGGATTATCTCTCCTATCTGACTACTTTCGAGCTGGACTCCTTGGTCTGGCCCACAATTGATGGTCAGGTTGATATCCAGGAGAATCTCGATATGTACTTCGTTGTGGGCAATGTGGATCTGCCGCAGGGACGCGTTGAGTTCAAGGATCGTCTGTATTATCCGGACTACATAAATGTGTTGAATGTTCTCACTGTAACCTCACCCTTTGCCGTCGCCAAGGACTTCAAGTCCATTGTGGAGTATCACTTGGACTTGTACTTCAAGTCCTTCTATCAGCGTGTTCAGTTCAAGGTGGTCAATGCATTGGAGCAGTCCCAGGAACTGGGCTATGAACTGAACTACACCAAGGTCGTGGACAATGTCAGACCCCAATCCTTCAATGTCGAACTGAAGCTCATCACGCCCTATGAGCTGTTGCCAGAGATCAATGTCCGCGGTCGCCTGGAGATGGATGACAGTGCCTACAAGGGCAACATCAGCTCGACGACGGCTCACACTCATTTATCGCTAGCTGCAGCTGTGGAGGTGACACAAATATTAATCTATATATTTAAGGACATTACTTAATTAATATTTGGTTCGATTTTAGAATGAAGACAGCTTCCTGGAAACCTCCGTGGGCATCTTACTGGAGACGGATGTCATTCCGCACTATGCTTGCAATGTTTACTTCAAGCGGGACTTCTCAGCCGTGGACAACATTATCGAGGCGCGCTTTGAAGTCACCGACAACGGCACTGTCAATCAGGTAGGAATGCTCTGCAGTGCTCCTAAAATGCTCCTATCTCATTATTCTTCCTTTGGATGACTGAACTTTTCACAGTATATTAACTGAGACAATTAGAATTCTCTTCATAATCGAAGTACAATGCTCGACATAACATTTACACTCAAAAAAAGAGGGTACAGAGTTGTTTCTACCTTATTTTAAAATAGGTTAAAGCCATAAGAAGGCATCCTTGACCCCATAAAGTAATTGTTATAAATTTAAGGCTGGCATTGGTGGGATTAATTAGGAGGTTAAAAAATAATAAAGGTAGTTTTCACAATTATAGGTAACATTATGTTTATGGACTTTACTGATCATAAAAATATATGTCTCCTTTATAGGGTCATCTTCTTCGAGTTATATATAAAGATTATCTGGGGTGCCACAGAAATCTATTTCACCTGAAAAATGACGTAAATTTCATACAAATTTACGTCAAATTCAAGTGAAAGAGATTTCTGTGGCACCCCAGTATAGTTTTTTAAAAATATAAATCACAGCACAGATGGTTGGGAAAATAAAAAGTACCCCTATTATAAATAACCATAGCTAAATAATGAATATTTTACAAATGCGGTTAGAAATGTTTGTGAATAGAGATTAAAGTTAGATTTAAGTTAAAGTTGAATTGACATTTTTCGAATGCTTGAATTTACTTCTTTGGTATTTTGTTTTTAAACAGTCTGTGAATTTTAGAACTGAATAATGCGCTATTTGTTTTTGTAGGCTGAAATTATTTATTTATTTACTTTCGGGCTAAGAGCAGCTGACACAACAATTAATTTAAAATTACTAATAATATAAAAATTATTTATGTATATTTAGTTTTAAAAATTAAGTTAAAATTAAACGCTCTGGGGTATCTAAAATGAAAGAGAAAAAAAAACTGGCCCAACATTTGTTGCTAAAATGAAAGAATAATTCATATCTAATCTCTCCATTTCTTTCTATTTTTATCGGATAGCTGCGCATCGAAACGGATTGGCACAGGGATCCTTCGTATTACTTCAATGTCAATGGCAAGGTGCATACCACAATGTTGCCCCTGAAACTCGCGTCCACCTCAGTGCTGGCCACAAAGGGACCAAATCCTCAGGTGAACTTCGACCTCATCTTTGAGAGTCGCAATGGAGAGAGCATGGCCTACGGCACGAGGGCAAATATGAAGAGCGAGGTGTTCAACATCGAGGTGTGGACTCCAATGAAGAACTATCGGAACATCTCCATGCACGGCACAATGCTGAAGAATGCCAGGGATCCACAGCGCTATGATGTCTCTGGTAACTTGTACCGCAATATGGCCACCTATGGAGTGACGGGTGCGGTGCGGATGACAGATGGTTGGCCCATGGAAACCACATTGCGGGTGCAGCCAAAGTCCGGAGGTCGTGACGGGGTCATTGAGCTGAACATACAGGAGGCGGGGCCGAAGAAAATACGCTTCTCGTTCAGTGCCATTGAGGACGGCAAGATGTGTCAGATATCTGGTGGATATAGCATCAGTGGCAACAACGACGCCATGGACTTCTCCGTGCTGGTGGAGAGCACGGAACCGGAAATTGCTCGCATTAATTTCAATGGCAATCTGAAACCCGCCGAGCAGCGACGTCTGGTGGGGGATTTGAATCTGGAGACGCCCTGGAAGCATTTGGGCATTGATTCAGTGCATCTCCACTCTGACCTGGGAGTGCGCTCCGATGGCGGCCAGATCGTGGGAGAATATCAAATTGGAAAGCACATTGGACGAGGCAGTTGCCTGTGGTCCTGGATCGTGGCCGAGAATCTGCAGCTGGTGCTGGAGAGTTATATGGAAAGACCCGCTGCCCAGCCGAGAATCGTCCATGCCAGTGCTAAATATCTGAATCCCGGCAAGAACTTCCAGCAACTGCAGACGGGCGGACGCCTGAGTGTCGATTCCAAGTGGAATCTGGATGTGAACGGCAGTGTGCACTACAAGTCCACGGATGAGTTCGATTTCGCGGTCATCACCCAGCTGCCGTTGCCCGTGGGCGACACCCATCAGCTGAGTGCCAAATATCGTGGTAATATCATCAGTAAGCAGCTTCAATCTCCCGATTTCTTCGTCGAGACCGGCTACGAATCTTTGGAGGCACAGCGGAAACTCCTATCGCGTTTCTCCTATCGCAACGACACGAATAATTTGAAGGGCTTGGCCCATGCTGAATGGGGACAGATACAAAATCTATCCGTGATCGAGGGCGACTTTTTGGTTGAACGCAAGCAGGGATTGCGCAGGGATTTCCTGGCCAAGCTGACGACACCCAAGTTCAAGGGAGAGCACACTTTTGGCCTAACTGGACACTATGATAAGGCGAGTGGTGATTACCACAACTTGGTGTGTGCCCTGGACTATCCTGCGAGTCGTCGCATCGCCGACTTCGATGTGTCCTTCAATTCCCACTCCAACATGCGTGGCGTGGTCAACTCCAGCACACCTTTCCTCAATGTCACCTGGATCAAAACGGACTTTGAATTCACCACAAAGAGGTGAGTTTTTAACTAAAAACTACCAATCATTGTCAGATTTGCTCATTACATATTAGATTGATTTGATAAATAGATTTTTATTTATTTAACGTAGACTGAGAAAAGTCGAAAAAATGTAATTTAAAATATATCAAAATTATAAATATAATTTATAATTATTTATTTATTTATTATTTTATTTGAGAATGTTGGCTTCTATTTACAAAATACAGGCCAACAGGTTTATGAGCCATGGCTGCTGGGGCCTTCGGCTGGATGACAGTATTTGATAACTCTTTACGAGGTAAAAGTCTAGTGACGAAAACATTTTCATGCCCCAAAATTTCTGATATCCAATTTTGTGACGAATAATATTAAGTTTTACACATAAATTATTGTAAACAAAATTTTGGCACTCGGCACATTGCGCCAAAATGTCTCAATTCTAATACCAAATAAAACTCACTGTTTTGCTCAGTGCCGAATGCAAAAATTTTGTTTAAAATAATTTATGTGTAAAACTTAATATTATTCGTCACAAAATTGGATATCAGAAATTTTGGGGCATGAAAATGTTTTCGTCACTAGACTTTTACCTCGTAAAGAGGTTTTTTTTATGGGATATCAGAAATTTTTGAATAAGACATCAGAAATTTTGAAATTGCAATATTTGTGACAGTATAGTTTTGTTAATTTTGTTTATTGTTTGTACAGCTAAAACAAACTGTCTGGCAACACTGGTTCCCTTTACAAACACACATGACCAGCGCAAAAGCTATCAGCACTCTTCAACTCTGGCTGCTATGACACTTTGCAGCTGCTGTCCTATTCCCATTCTACCTTTTTAAATAAAAACTAAACGTTGAAGGTATGCCTAAGAGCCCTTCGAAATACCTTATCAACAATATATAGATCATATATGTAGCTTCTATCGTTTGGATGCTATGAGGGTTTCAATTTTAGTGGTTTTTTAGCGATTTCCCGCTAAACTAGCGATTTTTCGAAAAAGTCGTAGGACAAACGATTCTATATTTTTGATTATAAAATGATTTATCTGCCGCAAAAAGAATTCACCACTTGCAAGCAGTTTATTTCCGCATTACGCTGCAAGCAGTGTACATACTGCATATGTACATGCAGTAGTGTAAAGGTAAGAGGTATATTCAGTTAAAAGGTAATATCTTGTCCAAACGAATTTTGACAGATATGTGTTATATGTCAAAAAACGCGGAATCAAATTGCCTATAACATTTAACATTTTTTAAAGTGATTGCATGTGTAGATTTTTCTTAAATCGTTAAAATGTGGAAAAAAATACCTTATTTCACCTGTAGCTGTTTACCTTTTTACTTAAAGAAAAAATTTTAAAGGTATGCCTAAAAGCCCTTCGAAATACCTTTTCAACGATATATAGATCATATCTGTAGCTTCTATCGTTTGGATGCTATGAGGGTTTAAATTTTAGCGGTTTTTAGCGATTTCCCGCTAAACTAGCGATTTTTCAAAAAAGTCGTAGAACAAACGTTTCTAGATTTTTGAGCGGGAACAAGTCCTCATTCAAACTTTTAAGCTAAATCAACGATTTCATACAAACAAACAAACAAACAAACAAACAAACAGACTGACTTTTCATCTCATTTTCGGAAGGCCACTAAAAATTTCAAAATTAATTATCTTTTGAACCAGCGGTTGGATTTTGATGATTGAGGTGTCATTCGACGCGTAATTTTGATTAGAATAGTTAAAAATAAAAAAAAAATGCAGAAAGGCTCCAACGGCCCCATTAGCTCCAATCATTTAAATTTTGCCCCTCCCACTTACACCTGTTTATCTCACGAACCAGGTGAGTTTTCAAAAGTCTTAGTATGCACATTTGTAAGTTAAGTTGATACCTTTCGATCGGTATATAACTCGACCTGATCGGACAGTCATAGCAAATCTTCCATTCTTCCTGTGTATATATGCTAGTCGCCTTCGCACCCTTCGTGCTGCTTTCGTCACTAGCGCGGACTGCCGTCCGCAGTGATTTACAGTTACATTTTATGTCTTATGTTAGAGCTTATTTATAGGCAATTTATAATTATTAATTAGAATAAATTTTAGAAACTTTAATGTTAAATGAATTTAATTCAAAGTGAAAGTTATTGTAATATAGTGGCGGACAAAGAAAGTTTTTTTAAAGGGTTAATTTATTCGACCATAGGCAAAACGTACGAGGCCTAGGAACCGTTTGAATGATACAAAACTTTCCTTAACCCATTAAAAACTACTTTTTAAGCTCGGATTTGTTGAAAATAGCTAAAAATGCTATTTTAACCCCTTTTTCCTCCTTTTTATACAAAAAGTAGCTTAAGGAACAATTTTCAAAAAATCATAGAAAATACTAGCGAAGAGATTTTTGAAATTTGTTTTGCAGTCACTATAATTAATAAAGTGCAATATTAAAATGTACAAATAAAAATGTATTCCTTGCCGAGATTTCACATTTAAAAAGAATTTCTTATGTTGACTTATTCATCCAGATAATGTTTTTTCCGTTTTGCGTATTATTCAACTCATTTCGATGCCTGATGTAAATATTTATTCTTGGTGCGATATGATACGATTTCAAAGCATCTTACCTCAAACCTTAAACTTAAAAACCTTTGTTTCTATTTCAATTCACAGCGGTCACAGCTATCGTTACATACGCTGCAATTGGCCCAGAGACAGCGCCTTCTTCAAGCTGAACAGCAACTACGACAGCGATAATGCCAATCACAATCTTACTGGCAATATTGAAATCGAAGTTCCTTTGGCCACACGACATCGTGCTGATGTCTCCTATGGCATGCGAAAGCGTCCCGATTTGGATTCGGGCAACTTGAAGGTTGTCTACAATGAACAACAGATCCTCGATGGCAAATACAAGCGAGTGGAGCAAAAGAAGCATCCCTTCTACAAAGACACCACAGACATTACGCTGGAGAACGATATGAAACCGCTGGGCATTCATTACGTCAACACTCGGGACATGAGAAATCCCGCAGGAACACGCGATATCAAACATATCGAAGTCTTTGAACTGCGCAATACGAAGAACTTCAATCTGACGGGTGAGCTTCATGCTCTGACCACTCTCAATTCCCAGGAGTTCAAGCTGGTTGCAATACATCCAAATCGTGCCGTTGTCCTTACCACAAGGTACGAGGATGTCAGTCCTCAGGTTGCCAGGCATCACGCCAAGATTGAGTTATCCGAAACCGCTTGGATTGGCTACAACCTGGAAACGGGCAACTTTAGCATGGTAAGAGAATCTAGTTATTTATTTACTGCAATTTATATAATTATTAATTTAATGATAACTAACTACAACATTAAAAATACAATTTTAATCAAATTTTATATAAGAGTTAAAAATTAAAAAAAAAATAAAACTTAATTTAAAAGCAATCTAATAATTAAATAAATTCCTGGAAAATCGAACTAAATTATAAATACACAATATGTATGCTAATGATGGAAAAGGTGAAGAGATTTAGTGGAAATTATTTACGAAAGTTCAAAGTTTTTAATAATACATTTAAAATTTAAAATTAATGGCATATTAAAATTATTTACTTACTTTAAAAAGTTTATTTCCTCGTGCATAGTTCGAAAAGAGAATTCTGTTGATTTTCCGACAAAAAAGAGTAGCTAGTATTTATTATTGAGTAAGAAAATTTTAATAATTATAAATCCTTGTCTAATCTATTTTTTTGTTTCATTCTTGCAGGCTGGCAACGAATCGCAGCGCTTTGCCTTGGAGCTGTTCTATCCCAAGCGGAATCTGTCCACCTCCGGCTGGTATTATTTCACAGACAAGCACTTTAATGCGGACTTGGCATTGAAATGGGCGGGAACAGGGCGGCATGAGGAGTCGAGGAAGATTCGCAGCAGCTTGCAATGGAATTCGGAGCCATTGCAAAAGGGAGATCGGGATCATCAGACCTTTGCCCTGACCGTGGCACATCCGTATCTGGAAAAGGATATCGTCTGCAAGGCGGATTATTATAGGGGCATCAAGGACCTGCTCAGAACACATCTAACCATTGATTATTCGGACAGTCCCGAGCAGTTGATTGTGCTGGGTGCCCAACTGAAGGACTTGTATCAAGAGCTGGGCCATACGAATTATACCTTCAAGTTCTATGGCTATCATCCTGCCTCCGAGTTGGATGTGGAGTTGAACGGTACTTTGGCAGCGCGTCCTTCGTACTACAAAACCGAGTCGACGGCACACTATAAACGCGACTATTCTCCACGTCATGGCAAGTTCTTGGCCCTGTTGGACCTCAACAAGAAGGAGTTGGAGTATGAACGACAAACACCCTATAAAACGGTGCGTCTTTGGATGTTACCCACCATGGAGTTCCCCATTTACGGACTGAATGCGACAGTTTGGGATACGCCGGATACGAATCACTCGGGCTACGTCTATGTGGACATTGCCAGGCGACTTGCCCGCATGGACTTTAATCTCACAGAGGATGCGAGTCAGAATCTTCAGATGGTGGGATACATTCCCGACTCACGCAGTGGATATTTGGATATCTGGCGGAACTACGAGGAAATCCGCATCATTGATGTCAGCTCCTATCTGAAGATGAATCACTCGCGTCTGATCACGGGCCGATTCCATTGGCGCCCCAAGATCCGGGACGATCTCCGTGAGAAGATCAATAGTCTGGGTAATTCAATATACGGCTCCTTCTCGGACGGCATTGATTTCTGGATCAAATCGCTGTACACGGAGTCCATGGAATCGATGGGCGTCATCTGGAAGTCAGCGAAGGAGTATAACGGCAGGTTCGTTGAGGACATCAGTCAGTTAAGTATCCTGGAGGAAGATCTCAGCGATCTGCGACTGTTTGTCAACCAATCGTACGAGGCGAATGATTTCTATATCAAGAATGTGGTTAACTTTACGCTGACCATACTGGAAGAGTTGGCCATCCGAGATCACATTGAATCCTTGCCGAAAATCTTCTCGGAACTGTGGCAGGCCATGGGCGACTCGGGGAAGGCGTTGCGGAACAGCATCGTCTGGCTGATCGATACCATAAAGAAGACCTATAACAATGTACTCGATGCCATCAGTCGCTTCTTCCACGGCGAGAGTTTGACCTACATCACAACGCTCATGGAAAAGGGCATAGAGAAGTATGATAAGTTCGTCAAGGATCTGCATATTAAGTTTATCAAATACATTGAGAATCTGTGGCACAAGTCCTGGCATTTGGCAGAGACCTACTGGAAGACGGTCCTTAAACGCTTCGAGCCGCACCTGTTCAAGATCATCAGCTTCGTGGAGACAACGATGTGGGATCTGAGCAAGGAAGTCTTCGACTTCATATACAAGAGAACCAATGAACTCGCCGAGTCGCCGTACTTCAACAAGGTCTCCAGTTTCACAGCGGATGCGGAGCGTTTGTATCGCGATTTCCAGTCAAATGATGCAATTACCAACATCAAAAAGTACTCCACGCTCACCTGGAACTTCATCAAGGAGAAGTACTTCAAGCTGGTGCCATTTGGCGCCGAACTGAATGAGGTACTTACGGAAATCTGGCAGGAGATCAAGGAGTTGCAGAAAATCGAACAAGTCAATATTGTGGTGCAGAAGTACAACGAAGTCGTGGCCCGATTGGAATGGATTGCCGACGAGCTGCAGCTTGAGTATCGCATTCATCAATTCTACGGATTGTTGCGCAATAAACTCCGTAACTATGCGTTGAATGCTCTGGAAACTGCGGACATGTACAGAGAGGCCAAGACCAAGTTCATATTTGATCCGGAAGTGGGCATTATCGATCTGGAGCAAAAGCTGCCCATGTCCTGGCATGCATTCAACGAGACGCCCAAATTCGAAGAGATTCCCGAATACAAAATGCTCTCGAAGGTGCAGAATTTCCTAAGTGAGACCAACTCATCGATCATCATGAAGTTGTACAATATGCGAGCTCATTTGGATCCCAAGACCTGGCTGCCACCCTACTACTGTAAGTTCAAGTTTCCTTGAGTTCAACTGCACTCCAAAATGGTTATCATAAATATGTCCGTCCGTCAATCTCAGAGACTATAAGAGCTAGAGGCTCCAATTTTGAAATGTAGGCTTTTGAAAAACCATTTGCAATGCTATAAGTTATAGCCTATAACATATAAAATAATGTTATAACAAGCGAAAAAAGTCACCTTATCAACATGTGGCTCTGGATTAAAAAAAAAAATTTATTTTTATTTGGAAAGGTCGTTTAAATTCCGTTTGAATGATGCAAAAATGTCCTTAACCCATTAAGTACCCATTGAAAAATTAAAATTTTTTTGAACGTCTAATTTTTCAACTTTTATTCTCAATTTTGTCAAAAAAAAAATGTTGATACAAAAAAAATCTTGAAACAATTCTAAGAGTAGCTGCGAAAAAAATGTTGTAAAACATTTTTGCTCGTATTTTTTATAATTTTTGGAAAATCCTAAAAATTACTATTTTAACCCCTTTTTCCTACTTTTCACGCAAAAAGTGGATTTTCAGTAATTTACAAAAAATATACTTTCTTTATAGCACGTGCTCTGCTCATCGACTCACGTCATTACATGACCTTCGATCAACGATTTGTGGGTCTCAACTTGAACTATGAGCAGCTGCCTCAAGCTGAGTGCAGTTATTTGCTGGCTCATGACTTTTTCAAGCGGAACTTTACGCTGCTCCTCGAACCGGCGGTGAGTATATATTAATTTATTAAATACATTTATTAACCATAAACGAAAATAATATTGGAAATTTTCAACAAAATTAGTGAATGATATTTTAAATTGAAAAATGAAATTAATTATACCAAACTTAATTAAAAAGTGTATGAAATATGGGTGATTTCTAAAGAAAATGTAAAAACTATAATTTGAAATTTAAAAGAATCACTGCGGACGGCAGTCCGCGCTAGTGACGAAAGCAGCACGAAGGGTGCGAAGGCGACTAGCATATATACACAGGGAGAATGGAAGATTTGCTATGTGTCCGATCAGGTCGAGTTATATACCGATCGAAAGGTATCAACTTAACTTACAAATGTGCATACTAAGACTTTTAAAAACTCACCTGGTTCGTTAGATAAACAGGTGTAAGTGGGAGGGGCAAAATTTAAATGATTGGAGCTAATGGGGCCGTTGGAGCCTTTCTGATTTTTTTTTTTAATTTTTAACTATTCTAATCAAAATTACGCGTCGAATGACACCTCGATCATCAAAATCCGACCGCTCGTTCGAAAGATAATTAATTTTGAAATTTTTAGTGGCCTTCCGAAAATGAGATAAAAAGTCAGTCTGTTTGTTTGTTTGTTTGTTTGTTTGTTTGTCTGTTTGTTAGTATCAAAGCGTTGATTTAGCTGAAATGTTTGAATGAGGACTTGTTCCCGCTCAAAAATATAGAATCGTTTGTTCTACGACTTTTTCGAAAAATCGCTAGTTTAGTGGGAAATCGCTAAAAACCGCTAAAATTTAAACCCTCATAGCATCCAAACGATAGAAGCTACAGATGCGATCTATATATCATTGCAAAGGTATTTTGAAGGGCTCTTAGGCATACCTTCAAAGTTTTTCTTTTAAGTAAAAAGGTAAACGGCTACAGGTGAAGCAAGGTATTTTTTTACACATTTTGGCGATTTAAGAAAAATCTACACATGAGATCACTTTAAAATATGGTATATGTTATAGGCAATTTGATTCCGCGTTTTTTGACATATAACACGTATCTGTCAAAATTCGTTTGGACAAGATATTACCTTTTAACTGAATATACCTTTTACCTTTACACTACTGCATGTACATATGCAGTATGTACACTGCTTGCAGCGTAATGCGGAAATAAACTGCTTGCAAGTGGTGAATTCTTTTTGCGGCAGATAAATCATTTTATAATCGAAAATATAAAATCGTTTGTTCTACGACTTTTTCGAAAAATCGCCAGTTTAGCGGGAATTCGCTAAAAACCGCTAAAATTTAAGCCCCCATAGCATCCAAATGATAGAAGCTACAGATGCGATCTATATATCGTTGAAAAGGTATTTCGAAGAGCTCTTAGACATAACTTAAAAGTTTTTTTTTTAATTATAAGGGTAAACAGTTACAGGTTAAATAAGGTATTTTTTCCCACATTTTGACAATTTAAGAAAAATCTACACAAGAAATCACATCAAATATTGCAATTTTAAAATTTCTGATGTCTTATTCAAAAATTTCTGATATCCCATAAAAAAACCTCTTTACGAGGTAAAAGTCTAGTGACGAAAACATTTTCATGCCCCAAAATTTCTGATATCCAATTTTGTGACGAATAATATTAAGTTTTACACATAAATTATTTTAAACAAAATTTTTGCATTCGGCACTGCGCAAAACAGTGAGTTTTATTTAGTATTAGAATTGAAACATTTTAGCGCAATGTGCCGGGTGCCAAAATTTTGTTTAAAATAATTTATGTGTAAAACTTAATATTATTCGTCACAAAATTGGATATCAGAAATTTTGGGGCATGAAAATGTTTTCGTCACTAGACTTTTACCTCGTAAAGAGGTTTTTTTATGGTTTAACTCTACTTCAAACTATAACTCACATCTAATTCTTTTCTAATTCTAGGCACAATCAAAGGCTAGTCGAGACGCTGGACTTTTGTCCACACGCAAGCTGAGCTTTATAGCCAATGGAGAGCTTATAGAAATTGATCTGGGCACAGATGTGAGTGGGACAATGAGTGACAATTCTAACCATAACTGAAAATAAATTTCTGATTTTTTCTTCCACAGCACATAAGCATCAATGGCAATCCACAGCCCATTTTACCACTTAAATTGGGTGCAGTTAACATCTATCGTGAGCTGGACATACTCTCCATTATATCCGATACACAATTCAGTTTGCACTGCAACGTTCAGTTCGATCTCTGTTGGTTCGAGGTGAGCGGCTGGTATTTTGCCAGAACTGCCGGACTCCTGGGCACTTTGAACAACGAACCCTACGATGAGTACACCATGTCCAACAGCTTGATTACGAATCAAACACAACAGTTTACAGACTCCTGGAGTCTGCAACATTGTAAGCCAAAGCAATTGGCCAAGAATGAAACAACCACAAAAGAAGTTAGCGCAATTTGCAACAGTTTCTTCCACGGTGGAATATTGTCTGCCTGCAGTGCCGTTGTGGATCCTGCACCTTTCTATGAGATGTGCCTCGATCTGGGCATGAAATCTCAGCCCATTCGACCGGGTCATCCGGCTATAAAGGGCGCCTGTGCCGCTGCCTTGGCCTACATCGAAACCTGCACCTCGTTGAAGGTGCCCATGCGTGTTCCGGATCAGTGTGGTTGTAAGTACAAGTCTAGTTACTTATTCAAAAAGTATTTTACACTTACTATATATTGTTTTCCCACATTTTTTATATTTTTTGATCAAAATACAAATAATACAAATTTTATTCAAAATATATTTACATACAATAATAAAATATTTTTGATTTCGGATTTTCCAAATTTATTTGGCTTTCTAACTGTTGTTCCTTTTTACAGATTTTTCTTTTCCAAATTTGTATTTTTCGGATACAAGTTTTCTAGTTTAGTGTATATTTATTTTATTCCCATCTTTGATACTCGAATCATTATTTTTTTAAAAATTCTTATATGGAATTGGAATATATGGAAAAATAAATATACAATAATTAAATATTTTTAATTTCGGATTTGTTAAATTTATTTAATTTCCTATCTGTTGTTCCTTCTTATACAATAGATTCTAAATTTTTATTTCTTGGATACTAGTTTTCTAGTTTAGTATTTATAATTTATTCCCATGTTTGATATTCGAAATATTATTTTTAAAAAGTTCTTTTATTATTAGGAATTATATGTACATATAAGAATGATGTTGAGTTACACATAAGTATTCAATATTATTTTTATTGAGATGAATGCTCGAAAGTTGTATTAGAAATATTTTAAAATTTTGATGGAAAATTTAAGACTAACATGTATTATACCCTGTTTTTAGCTGTCAATTGGCGAATGGTTCCTATGTGCCAGAGGGCAAGTTTATGGAGCTCAGCGGAGCAGAAATTCCAAGCAGCAGCGATGTCGTCTTCATTGTGGAGGCCAAACCTTGCAATGCGAATCTCAAGCAGTCCAAGAGCATTATGAGCGTCGTGACCAGCATCGATGAGCAGCTGCGAGCGGCCAAATTGACCAACAATCGGTAGATAACTAAACAAATAATATTGGTCAAGACAGTCTATTAACTCGTTTCATTCAACAGCTATGCAGTGGTGGCCTTTGGTGGCGTTGAACCCTTTGATAAGCCACGCAGCATTTTCTACGAACGGAGTGTGTTCACCTCAAAGCCGGATCAGTTGGCCAACTACTTTGACCACATTAATACGGGCAATGGCAGCAGCAATGACATTCTTATGGCCATCTCGACAGCATCTCGTTTGAACTTCCGTCCCGGCGTATCCAAGACATTTATCCTGCTCTCCTGTAGCAGCTGTGCGGCGAAGGACATGCGCTTCGATTCCACCTCCATATTGCAGTTCATGCTGGAGGAAGGCGTCAATCTGCACATTTTGGCGGACACGGAGTTTGATTTTGAGCGCGATAAGAAACTGCGACACTTCTTTGGCCTGGATAAGAATATTGTCTATTCCAAGCGCTTCCCTGAGGGCAGCTCCGAAGCACGAAAACTGGCGAGCATATCCAAGGCGAACTTAGGCATCTGCACGCCCTTGGCGCTGGAGACAAAAGGATCCGTGTTCAGTGCACGCAAATTGGCGCCCGAGCGTAAATATCCAATTGTGCGGTTCGCCAACATCTTTGCCAAGCGTGTGGCCCAAAGTGCCACGCCCATTGGCACACAGACCTGCGAGTGCTCCGGCCACAACTCGGGCGTGCCCTATTTGGCCTGTTCCCCCACAGCCTTGCCCGAAGAAAAGGGCAGCCTAGACGATTACGTAAGTAGCTCATCATGAATTATTAGTTACGGATTGAAAATAATTTAAATGCTCTTCTGTTTCCTTGCAGGAAGAGTTCGACAACTGGGAGTGGGATGAGGAATTGGACGAAAAAGCCTAAGAGAACGCATTTCTTTAGTTTGTATGCGATTAGTTAGTTAGTTTAGCGATATCCAAGCGAAATGTAAAGTCTTTCCCCATATAACTCGAATCACATTTTGTATAAATAAAAATTAATTGAAAATCATGAAAATCAAAAAAATATACAATCAACTCTGACTTGAACTGAAGTCATTTATATTATATCGCCGCCTTTGACTGATTTATTTTATGTTGTATTTATTGTGGCTACATTTTTATTTTGTTAGAAAAGTTATATTTTAGCGCTCTTTTCAGATTTGATTAACTTTGGCTAAGATGAAAATTTATATAATTACTATGCCATTGTCATAAAAAAAAGCGGAAGCTGCATTTTATAAGTAATTCTATGTTAGGCATCGTAACAGTTTTAGTGTTTTAGTTTTCCCATTTCAACTGCGACAGGGCCAACCAGTTTTGGAGTGTTTGCTGTGCCTACGACCCAGCCCATGGAACTGCCCATTTCTTAGCCAAGACTGACGCTGGTTTGCGCAAATCTCAGACTCTCCACTGACTAGTTAAAGTGGTCTGACTGGCTGCAGTGGAGCGTCAGTTTGGCGACTATCACTTTTCTGTGCCTGTGCCGGGTTACGGTTGACGGAAGCGATAGCAGAACTCAAGTACGTGTTACAACCTTAACCCCAAAGCCAGGCCAGGAGATAAAGGAGGAGTAAGAGGTGGAGAAGGAGGCGGGGACGATGACAGGGCCATTCACTTTGCCAGCCAAATGGGCAACACTTGATACCCCACTTGAACCCAATTTGTTGTTATAACATTTGCTTGGCAAAGCACAATGAACAAAATTATGCGATCCCATTGGTAATGCAATACTTTCTTTTTCAATGTTATGGTTACATCAACTCTGCAGTTGACCAATTGCAAATGCAACTGCAAAATCTTTCACTTTTCGGTCTATAAAAGCGGGCAAAAAGTTTAAACGACTTGCATTGCTAAACTGAAACTCATAGCGAACACAGGGAGCAAACAATAAATCATAACTAAAATGTGGCTAATAGTAAGTGTAATGAAATCCCCCAGGATAAGTTCATCTTCAATTTTGATACACTTGCCTAGATGTTGATCTGCAGTCTGTCGCTGACCTTCGCGTCGGAGCACTCGGGAGAGGGGTATTACGGCGGAAGTGGCGGGAGCGGCGGTGCTGAGGAGTATCATCATCAACATCAACAGCACCACGAGACACCAACCACTTACTCGGAGGTATCGAAGCACGTGCCCGTCCACGTCATCGAGAAGGTGCCACTGCCCATTCCACATCCCGTGGCTGTTCAGGTATTCATCTCATTTAATATCAACTCCCAACCACTGTTGATTTAATGCTTTGACCCACTGTTTAGGTACCCAATATAATCAGACTGCAAATACCGGAACCTTATGCAGTTCACGTGCCCGTTCAGCAGGAAATTCAGGTGCCCGTCTATAAAATAGTTCCCGAAATAACGGAACGCAAAATACCGTACACCGTGGAGAAGCCGTATCCCGTGGAAGTTGAGAAACCCTATCCCGTTGAAGTGATTAAGCACATTAAAATACCTGTGCCAAAACCGTATGCTGTGCCCTTTACTATTTACAAACATGTCCTGCACAAGCAGCACGGCTGGTAATCCCCAATAGGTGGTTAACTAAGGACTAGTATATATATTATACTAGTATGTATTATGTACATTGTATAAATCTAGCTAGTGTTGAACAAGTATTAAATCATAACCTTTTTGAACCCAAAACAAATGTCTTTTAATGTGAATTCTATTACGAAAGTAATGTATCTTTAATGTATCTTTGGTTTACTGTGAAAGAGCACAGATTTTGATGATTCATCAAAAGGGAAAATATATTAGAATATATTTGAATTTTATTTTTACTTTATAAATTAACTTAAATGATGCTTACAGGATTTCTCCAATTTGATTAAATTGCCTTTTCGTCAAATAAACTTTTAGTAAAGACAACTTTAAATATCCCACATAGCTTAGCCAATACACAAACCTGCAGCAATGTCAGCTGAAACTTAACGAAAAAAGCTTGGTGATAAGTTTTGTAAGCTTTATGAGCAACATGAAATCGGATTTTGAAAGCTTTGAGCGGATATTCTTAATGTCCGCATTACCACAAGACTGTGGCAAGTAACGGTGCGCCAAGGTGCGTACACACTCACACACACACTTACACTCACACATACAACCAATGTGCTACGTTAGCAAGTTCGTTAAACTTTGTTAAATCCTGTCAGATTGACGTTCTGACTGTCCGACCTCCTGGCTCGTTCCATGGTTACAGCCGTGTTTGCCTTTAACCGATGACGTGCTTGAAATGTGCGCACACTCAACCGAGTCTCCTCCCCTCCCTCTCGTACCTTGGTGCTATGCAGCTATGTTATATATCCCTTATGTCCTTGATGATGGCTGGCAATCGTTTATCGTCTTGAGCTTCAGATTCAGATTCAGCTTCAGCAATTGCGCGAACTTTTCTATATGTCGAAAAAATGACAGTAAAAGAGACGTTGATTTTCCTACATGCGTTGCCTACTTGAGGGCGCATTCAATGCGTCATTCAATCAATCCAACAGTTAATCAATCCTTCATATACAAATTGCACGAAATGTATTTAAGTATACGACATTCTGTATACGCCATGTTTGCCTACGTGCTCTAAAGTTAAAGCTCTATTCATATACACACTTACACACGCACACACTCATACATACATACACACGCACATAGACTCTAATACACTTTTGACAGCAACTCAACAATATTTGCTTAAGAAATAAAATCCCATGCTCTGCTGAATAAATGAATGAAATTTAATGCGTACAGAATTTGTAAGATGCATTTGCATTTATCTAAAAGTGATTGCAAAATTGTCAAAACATTTAAGAAATACACGAATATATATGGAAATTTGAAAATCGATAAATGAATTGAAAATAAGTACATTATAACAAACGCTTTTGTATATATTCCTTCTTTTGTAATTAAATAATTATATCATTTGTTTGTTATTTTAAAATTATTTAACTGAATTCTAGAAAACTACAATTTACAAAGTTATAAACGCAACATGATTTCCGCACACAAACTTTAATTCTGTTCAGAAACTTGCAACCAGGGAAAACATCCTACACATACACTGAATCTTAAGATATCGATTGGCTCATAAAATATACAGAAGTAACAAGTTGGCATTTTGTGGGTTTTGTTTTTGGTTCACTTCAGGGAGAAGTATTAAAACATATTCTGCATGACCATATTCAAATTGACTATCTGTTGCAATTGGCAAACCGTTCAGAAAATTTCATTTTATTTGCACATATTCAAATTATGGACGAATGTGGTCATTTAAATAATGGATTTAAATAATTTAAATATATACTGCAATAATAACAAAACGAGAGACAAGGATTTAGACTTACAAATTTGCAGCTGTGTACACACGCACATACACATTTACATATGTACATATGTATATGCAAAGCAAGCTATTAAGTTGTAATCCATACCCTGTACAACACCTCAAGCCAGTTGTTAAGGCTTATCAAATTGAATTTGTCCTGCCTATTGTAAATAGTCTGCGAGTCTGCGATAAGTGCGAGGTGCACGTTAAATACAAATTAAATTGTCAGCCCATTTGGCATTACAGGTCTACCAAAAGCTCTCAGCCAATGAGCTTATGGCTCAGCATCCAGTCTGGCAAGCAAATTTACAATCCTAAGCTCATGGGAAACGGGGAAAAAATACCGAGAAAATGCGCACAGAAAAACGATATGAGATGCGAATTTTTGTGGCACATGTTTGTTTGGATGAAAAGTTTTTACAGCGCAAGTAATTCGTGGAATTAAATCATGTTAATTGATTTTTATGCCAGAAGCTCTGCACGTGCCACACACCATGGAAATTGATGTGCGTGGAAGGAGGAAGTTTTCCAGCAGGAAACTGACAGTCTGATACAAGTAGATAAAAATGGCAAGCTGAAACGGAAGCTTGCCAGTCAAATAGTCAAACGTATCGACAGTCAGACAAACAGACAGACAGACGGACAAACAGACGATTGCGTTGGGTGCTGAGTTGTAATGAAATAAATTTCCTTTCAGAACACACACTTACACACACGTACACACTTACACACACACATGCCACAAGACACATGTGTCAACTGACTTGGCAGGTAGACACTGGTATCTCCTTGTCCTGTGGCTGTGCTTGACTTTGATGAACTTCCTTGAGAGAGATGGCACACGAGTAACGAGTCCTAGTAAGACGAATGCCGTTGACGTTGCCATTGATAAAAATAGCAGCACACAGTGTGAGCTAAAAGTATGCTGCCCAAACCAGTTGTCCCATCACATACATAGCTGACAGCAACATCGCTAAATATTATTAACGCTAAATTAATTAATTGCTCAATGAGTTGAGCACATTAATTATTATGTATCGCTTTTACCCTGGAAAAGTTTCGCTCAACATTGTTCCTTTCTTTCGCTTTATATTTTTTTGTTATATTATACTTATTTTTAAACATGTCAAAGCGACAACATGTCACACAAAGACACTTGACACTCGTCCCTCATTCTGCCATCCTTTCCGAGTATTTCACAGATACTCATTCGCCTAGATTTGAGATACAGTTTGAACGCGTCGGCTGCCTAATGAACTGTTAAGTGGTGTGAATGCAAAGAGTCCTTTGATGGGCAGCCAATGCCCCTCCCTCATCCACCTGCTCCTTTACCTTCTCATTCTCTCATAGTATCTCAAATTATTGATTGCTTTTACTTTTTTCCTCGTGTAGATACTTTGTCTTTTAATTGCGCTTTATTTGCCATCCTCGCATTTCAATATGCACATGCAAAAACCATCTTATCATCAATTTTAAATACCATTATTTGTTTATCAACTAACTGCTTCGCAATGATAGTTTCGGTCAAACATATTGAACTGTTTTGGCAATCGAATTACTCGCAAATTGCCAGTTTACTTGGCCCAGTTAGTTAGGTCTCTTAATTAGAATTCGATTTGTTTTTTTATTAAGTACTTAATGGAATCCTTGACCTAGTTTCCCATCGAGTTAAAGCCAAAGATAAACTTCTATAAGCTAATGGCATTTTAAAAGAGGGTCTAAATAATTACAGTAATGTATATTAAATTTTAGAGCATCCATTAAATACATAAAATACAATAATCTATTTAAGTCATAGTCTTCTACAAAAAATTTTAAGTATTTTTCAAGACATGACTCCGATTTACTGTGATCTTTGTTTTGAATAGCTTTAAAGTAATAAATTAAAATGTCTTAGAGTACAATAATTTTTAAGTGATTTATTTTTTTAATTTTTCGCAGACTTATTATCCTGGCAGACGTAGTTATTAAATTAGTAATAAGTCCAAACCCCGATGATAATATAAGCCCCGAATTCATTTTTCTTTACTTGCTCAAATGACAAGTTCTTTAACTGCTTTAGCTTTTATCAAAATTTATATGTTTCCATTTCTATATTTATAAATCATTATATTTGTTTCATTCTCCAATTATGTGCTTTGCTTATCGAACATTTTCCTTGGCCAGGTAAAATGGCTAACAGTTGCCATTATGCAATGAGCAATTGCGGTCCGGAACTGACCAAAAAAGGCGCCTCAGTTGTGTTCCCTTGTGGTCATAAACATAAACTATAAATAGCCACGTTGTTGGCGCTTGAAACACAGCTAGAAGTCCCATAAAAATGTGAAAAAATATAAATCAATGCGGTGGCACAAAAGGCAGCTGGGCAAGTTACCTAATCCCAAACAGCAAGCGCCGGGCAGGACACTAGGATGTGGAAGAGCAAGAATAACAACAATAATACCTAATGACAAATCCCCAGGCGACAGTCAACAGCTGAGAGTGAGAGATGGAGGGGATGCCCAAGTGGTAGGCCATTAAAGTCATAAAAGTCGCGTGGACTAAATTAGAAAGACTATATATATATATATTTTTTCAACTGGACTTAGCTGAAGCTGAAACTGTAGCTTTTCTTACTGCTTTTCCTTGATGTACATAATTTTAAATGACTTTCAGGAGACGACATTAAACGACGCGACGCACAGTGTAAGATTTTGCCAATCTAGGGGGACTTAATTGAAGAAAAAAATGTTTTTTAAGGTCAATGAGCTTTTAGAAGTCAATTTAGAAATGTTAAAATGTTACGAAAACAAGCACAAAACAAAACAAAAAATTTTTGTTCACAAAATAACGGTTCTTAAACCGGTGCATTTGAAATGCATGCAAAATTGCATCGGACAACGACCAGCAGTTGACAAAGTTTCGTCTTATCAATTAGATCGTTTGGTCACTGTGAGCAGTCAATTTTTATTTTTTCTATCATTTTTGGAGCATAATTGATTTTTAGCAATATAAAGGTTCTTTAAAATCGACCTACAAAATTTTTATTATTTGTTGGAAATAAGTGCCAAAAAGTAAGTAAATTTTTCACAATGTTATATTTTTTATGGAAAAAAACTAACTGTACTCTATCGTATTCTAATCATCCAGAACATACATCGTTTGAAGAAAATCATTCTGAATCAGGATCAGGAATAACATTTTGCCCATATTTTGCCCTGAGCACTTTAATTTAGCAATGAGTAAAATAACACGCGCAGAATTTTTCGAGGTTTGGTAAAGTACAGTAAGAGCCGTTAGGCTTAACTCACTCTTAGAGCACGCAGCGATGATTTTTTGCAATGATATTGATAATAATAAGTTAAAAATGCACCTATCAAACATGTACCATGAATTTGAGCCGAGATAGAGTAATTCTAGGAGATATATATCCAGATTTATGACCAATTATGCAAATTGGCTTCAGGGCACAATAAAAGGTGTTGATTATAAGATTGATGTCCCGCATTGAGCCTCAAACCGTAAATTTTTTATCTTATGGTCAATCTAGTGAAGAAAGTTAAGATTTAAGTTCAGATTTTGAAAAAAATTTGCAAAAAATAATTTCGCCCAGCCATTTTATCAACTTTATGTTGTTTTTTTTTAATTTAAAAAATTGTGAAAAATATGAAAACATTTTTTTTCTCTCAATAAATATATTATCTTTAAAACAAAACCATTTTTTTATTTATTCGGCCAATAATTTTGAAGTTACAAGCAAAAACATGAGCCTATAACAAAAATAATCAATTTAAAAAAAAAAACCTTTTTTTTTTATTATTAATTTTAAAAAAATAGTTTTTAATTGACTAAAATTTAAACAAAAAATACTAACCTGATACTTTTTTGATAAAAAATTTTGTTTTTTTTTTATTGCGGTTTGTGTGCTAAAAAAATGAAAAATTTCTGGTTTTTCCGTATTTTAAGCTCTTAAAGCTGCCACGCCCACTATAAATTTTAGTCCAAAAATTTCTTAGGGGATTTTCACACATTCACTTCAAATTTCAAGTCGATAGCTTTAAAATTACGACTGCTATTGAATTAAGTCCCCCTAGATTGGCAAAATCTTACACTGTGCGACGTTCGGCTGTTCACACAGCAGGCAGCTGGAACCCAATGTGAATGATAAGATTAGACGCCGAAGCCCAGTGACAACAGGCAGCATTCGTCAAGATGGCGCTTCACCTTCACCACGCCCACATTGAGTGTGCGCGCTCGTGGATGCCGTAAGCAAGTCAAGGTTAAGACCCAAAATTGCTCAGCAGCCGTTGAAGACGCCCTGAACTCGGCTCTGCGCCCAGCAAAAGGCAAGAAAAACAAGGCATAGAAATGAACTTTGGCACGCCGATGATTTGACACTCTGTATTCACAGTTCGACCGATCATTCGTGTGACATCTATGTATATAATATATGTAAAATAAAAATCTACCTAACCAGTTTGATCAACATAGCTTTAAAACTAATAAATAGTTTAAATCTACATAATTCGTGTGATCTGCTTGGCCTTCTGCATTCTCAAAATTGTTATACCCTCTGCAAGTGTATATTGAAGAAAACGTTAAACGTGGGAAAGATAAAAATTTTCGGGGTTGGCGCGTGGCATGGCAAACAGCTGGCTGGCTCGTAATCATTACGAGAGTTTTCTGATAAAGAAGAAAATGTAACAACAACAACAACAGCAAAAAGGTGCAGCCACAGAACAAAGGTTTACAGGCTCTTGAGCCTCTTGGATGAACAAAATATAAATTTATATATGCGTCCACGCCCTAACGCCCTTTTCCTATTTGGCACTTTATCATTGGCACATCGTTGGAAAGTTGGACAATATTTATTGAAATTATGCCAAGCGAAAGCAACAACAACAACAATGCGCAACCTTAATGCTGCCGCCTAGAAGTAGGCAATAATTTTTTTAATGGGATACGAAATGGTTTCTCTTCTGAATACTTATTATTATAATAAATACGTCATAAATTGAAACAGCTCACGGAGGCAGTACAAAAAATAAGCGAATCAGTTGGTCCTAGCATGAATTGCGTTTCTGCATATCAAGAATACATATAATGCGTATATCAATATGAGTGGGTGGCTGTTTGGATATAATAAAGCACTCCTTTGTCTAAATAATATGTTGTTTTTTATATTTAAGTTATATTGAGTTAAGTTTCCTGTTTTTGCATCATTATTTAGGAAGCAGAAAACAAACGACAAAACACAACATTTACCTTGCCACCTAAAAGTATGCAATGAACTTTTTATATCACGTTGATAAACATATACTGCCATTTTTACTGAATTTAAAAGCTTAACTAATTTAATTCACCGATATTTGAATTTTATCAAGTCTCTCAAGTCTATAATTGAATTCTGGAAAACTGACAGTTGATTTGGCTAATAGCACTAGACAAATAAATTGACATTTTTGTAAATCCATTATATATATTTTTTTTTAATTTAGCATTTTTTTCGAATTTTTGATTTGAATCATTCTTGAAAATGTCACAACCGATTTTAAATGCTTAAAATTTTTTTAAACCTGATAACATATGTTACCACTACTAAAACCGGCTTAGTAAAATTATCTTTTTTTATTATGTAATAAAAAATGCGAATAAATTTCTACAATTTTTTAAATGTTTATTTTTATTGTATCAAGAAGAGTGGGTTTTGTTTATGTTAATGTAACTAAAGATACAGCCAATTTTGTTTCCTAGTTTAATTGACGGCCATAAATTAAATAAAAATTTCATTAATATTTATTATTGGTTTTTTATAAAATAAAATGATTTTAAATCAATGTTTACAATGCCCTACACTCCGCCTGCCCTCTTTATAAGAGTATTGAGTTATTCGTTACGTATTATTGAATAATAATAAAGTAGTTGAATTGAATTAAAAATTCGGGGAACATGCTTGAATTGGGCTTGGTTTTTTATCGACATTATTCCCTTTTGGCAGTATATATGACTGTATGTAAAAATTGATAAACATCACGAGCATTAAAGTTGCTACCAAGTACGTCAAATATATAAGGAAATTGCCGACGCCACAGTCGGGTTGCATATGGGTCACTACATTGTGTGCAAGGATGAGCAAAAACTGAACCATCTGTAATATTGTAATGTACTTCTTCCACCATAGGCTCTGTTTCATATGTGGATACTGTGACGAGAAGTAGTAGTATCCGTACATCACAAAGTGCACGAGAACGTTTAGATATCCCAGGACAACAACATGACCTCCATATCCATTGAATCGTAAGTAAAAATAGGATCCAACAGTCATGTACACATGATGAACAAGATGAAGCACTGAGATTTGCTTATAATTCTTACGCAGTACTATGAAGATGGTGTCTAAGAGGTCAACGTATTTGTTAATATAATACGTATAACCAATCAGACGTTCCAACATCCTCAGTGGATGATCCAATGGCTGTATTTCCAAGCAACTCAAATTGTATGGTTGTACCCAAACAAGAAAGTAAGTTCCCTGCAAAGAACGAAATTGAAATTGCTTATTAATTATAAGTAATCCAATTAAGATGGGGCATTTCGCACTTACCACTATGAACATACTCCCATTATAAATGACCTGAGCAAGATTGTAAACTTTAAGTACGTTTTTTAGATCATACGGTTGACGCTTGAACATAAACTGACGTCCCAGGCTTAGAACAAAGTATAAATAACCTCCAACTACCAAAAAGACTGGCAGGAAACCATCGGTTAAGGGAAACTTGTAGGGATCCGCATGTGGTCTATTTAAAAGTTCCAACATTGCTTTATTTGTTTTAGACCGCTTCACGATTTATTGTGTCCGATGTAAAACTTGTGATTCGACTAGCCAATGATCCCATTAGATTGTTCTTTATATTGGTTTTCATTACGGTTCTAATTCATTCAATTGATATATTCATTGATTCCGATCACCCTCCGGATCAGTTGTATAATTATCTATCTCATTTCAATTTTCATTTCACTTTTCACCACTGCACTTTTTACGAGCTTCACCTGATGCAAAGTGCAGAGATGCAAAAGTACACTTTTATTTTAAGGTTCAATTTAAGTATCTTACAACAAAAAAGAAAAAGCTAATTTGATGAAATTCACTCAATGTGCTTTGAAATTTATGTAAATAATTTGCACTGTTAATATTATAAGTTTAGCGAATACATTTTAATTCCAGCTAAATTACTTACTGATATTACAAGCCTAATTCAAAAGCCATTTCCAAGAAATCTGCCTACGTCCTTGAATTATTAATTAGTTAAAAATATTGCCAAATATCCTTAAGTGTTTAATCAGCAATTTGTGTTTTAGTTATAGATCATTACGAATTATGTACTTGATTAATAATATTGTCGAACTGTTAAATTTTTTAATAATTCCATATTTCTTCTTAATTATTTATCTGCTTTAATTCATTTGGTCAATTGCAATTCCAAAACTTTTTACCACTCAATCCTTCAGCCAATCCCACTCACTTCCTGCAACTTGTTTTTACTGCCATTAATTTAAATTCAATTTCTGTTATATTTATTATTTGTTTTTTTTTATATAATACAATTATTTTTAATCTATGCTAAGAATAGCCTTCTTCCCTCTCTATAAAAGTATTCAGTTGTATGTAACACTTCATAAAAGTAATACAGTTGAAATGCATTAAAAGTTCGGGGAACATGCTTGAATCACGCTTGGTTTTTTATGGACATTATTCCCTTTTGGCAATATATATGACTGTATGTAGAAATTGATAAACATCACGAGCATAAAAGTTGCTACCACGTACGTCAAATATAAGATTATACTTGCGACACCACAGTCGGGTTGCATATGGGTCACTACAGTGTGTGCAAGGATGAGCACAAACTGAATCATCTGTAATATTGTAATGTACTTCTTCCACCAGAGGTTCTGTTTCATATGTGGATACTGCGATGAGAAGTAGTAGTATCCGTACATCACAAAGTGCACGAGAACGTTTAGATATCCCGTCACAACAACATGACCTCCATATCCAGTGAATCGTAAGTAAAAATAGAATCCGACAGTCATGTACACATGATGAACAAGATGAAGCACTGAGATTTGCTTATAATTCTTACGCAGAACTATGAAGATAGTGTCTAATAGGTCGACGTATTTGTTAATATAATACGTATAAATAAGCAGACGTTCCAACATCCTCAGTGGATGATCCAATGGCTGTATTTCCAAGCAACTCAAATTGTATGGTTGTACCCAGAAAATAAAGTAAGTTGCCTGCGAAGAACGAAATTAAAGTTTTGTTATTATCTAAAACTAGTCCAATTAAGATGGGGCATTCCGCACTTACCATTATAAACATACTCCCATTGTAGATGACCTGAGCAAGATTGTAAACTTTAAGTACGTTTTTTAGATCATACGGTTGACGCTGGAACATAAATTGACGTCCCAGGCTTAGCACAAAGTATAAATAGGAACCAACTACCAAAAAGACTGGCAAAAAACCATCGGTTAACGGGAACTTATAGGGATCCGCATGTGGTCGACTTAAAAGTTCGAACATTGTTTTATTTGTATTAGACCGCTTCACGATTTATTGTGTCCGATGTAAATCTTATGATTTGACTAGCCGATAATCCCATGTGATTGTTCTTTATATTAGTTTTCAGTAGGGGTCTATTTAATTTAATTGATCTATTCATTGATTCCGATCACCCTCCGGATCAGTTGTATAATTATCTATCTCATTTCCATTTTCATTTCACTTTTCCCCACTGCACTTTTACGAGCTTCACCTGATGCAAAGTGAAGAGATGCAAAATTACACTTTTATTTTAAGGTTAAATTACAGTGACTTACAACAAAAAAGCAAAAGCTCATTTTCTTATATTTTTGATGAACTACACACAATGTGCTAGAATTTAAATTACAGCTCAATTACTTACTGATATTAAAAGCCTAATTCTAAAACCATTTCCTAGAAATCTGGCTTTGTACTTGAATTATTAATTTGTTAAAAATATGGCCACCCTAACGCAGCGGTGGGCACGCATGGGCTCCGGGAGCTGCTCCCAACTTTATTTCTGCCTCTTCGGTACCGTGAAGTCGCACAAATGACTCGCGAGCAAACTAACAACAACAACATAGGAGCAGCTTGAGTCGAGGCATTTATGACACATAAAATGTATGACCGTAATAAAAATTAACAACAACAACATAGCAAAGGCGCAGTGTGTGCGCGCTGACGGCGCGCCGTAGACTTTTTTTTTGCTCGCACATTTGGGTGATCGACAAAGTAGGTAGACTCTAATAGGGTTGTTGTTGTTGATGCTGATGTTGTTGTAGTGCTTAGTGTTTAATAATTAATTTGTGTTTTTATTTTAGAGCAATACGAATTATTTACATACTTGACTTATTTTCGAACTAATGATAATTTTTTTACTAATTTTGTCATTATTAAATATGGATTTCTTTTCAATGAAAAATAATATTCTATTTATTTATTATTTATTAAATTCAGTTGAAATTTAATATTCAAGTTGCATGTATTATACAAGTATTTTCTGATTGCATATTTAATATTGCAAGGACATATTCCGTATTTTCATTTTGAAATCTTATCTTATAAATCTGCTTTACTTCCTTTGGCCTATTGCAATTTCAAAACTTGTTTTCCACTTAATCTTTCAGCAAATTCCACACTTCCTGCAACTTGTTTTTATATGGATTTCTCTGAAAAGCCTGTAAGGAAGGTCCCAGACGGCTGAACAAATCCAAAAATCTGGCGCCATGTTGCTATTGCCTGTTTAAAATTCGTTATAGTTGTTTTTTGTATGTATCAAGAATAGTGGGTGTGATTATCGTTACAAGAGATACAGCCAATATCGTTGCCTAGTGTAATCGACTTTCATCAATTTTATTTAAATTTCTATAATATTTATTATTGGTTTTTTTATATAATACAATTATTTTAAATCTATGCTTAGATTACCCTTTCCTCTCTATAAGAGTAATTAGTTATATGTAACAGTCATAAAAATAAAGCTGTCAAAATGCATCAAAAATTCGGGGAACATGCAAGAATTACGTTTGGTTTCTTGTGGACATCATTCCCTTTTGGCCGTATATAAGATTGTATATAGAAATTGATGAACATCACGAGCATTAAAGTTGCCCCCAAGTACGTCATATATATGAGGAAATTGCCGACGCCACAGTCGGGTTGCACATGGGTCACTAAATTGTGTGCAAGAATGAGCACAAACTGAACCATCTGTAATATTGTAATGTACTTCTTCCACCAGAGGCTTTGTTTCATTTGTGGATACTGCGATGAGAAGTAATAGTATCCGTACATCACAAAGTGCACGAGAACGTTCAGATATACCAGGACAACAACATGACCTCCATATCCATTGAATCGTAAGTACAAATAGGATCCGACAGTCATGTACACATGATGAACAACATGAAGCACTGAGATTTGCTTATAGTTCTTACGCAGTACTATGAAGATGGTGTCTAATAAGTCAACGTATTTGTTAATATAATACGAATAACTAATCACACGTTCCAACATCCTCAGTGGATGATCCAATGGCTGTATTTCCAAGCAACGGAGATTGTATGGTTGTACCCAAAAAATAAAGTAAGATCCCTGCGAGGAACGAAATTAATTATAGTCCAATTAAGATGGGGCATTTCGCACTTACCACTATAAACATACTTCCATTGTAGATGACCTGAGCAAGATTATATATTTTAAGCACGTTTTTGAGATCGTATGGTTGCCGCTGGAACATAAACTGACGTCCTAGGCTTAGAACAAAGTATAAATAACCTCCAACTATCAAAAAGACAGGCAGAACACCATCGACTAACGGGAACTTGTAGGGATCCGCATGTGGTCTATTTAAAAACTCCAACATTGCTTTATTTTTATAAGACCGCTTCACGATTTATTGTGTCCGATGTAAAACTTGTGATTTGACTAGCCGATAATCGCATTTGATTGTTCTTTTTATGAGTTTTCAGTAGGTGTCTAGCTTATTCAATTGATATATTCATTGATTCCGATCACCCTCCGGATCAGTTGTATAATTATCTATCTCATTTCAATTTTCATTTCACCTGATGCAAAGTGCAGAGATGCAAATGTACACTTTTATATTAGGGTCAAATTAAAGTGTCTTAAAACAATACAGCAATAGCTTATTTACTTATATATTTGATGAATTACACTCAATGTGCTTTGTACTTAATATCAAGAGATCTTTGTTATTAAAATTATAAAAGTTTTATTTATATTGCAACCCCTAAGCAAGAACCATTTTTAAGGAAACTTGCTATTTCCTTGAATTATTCATTAATTTAAAATATGGTAAAATACCCAATAGTGTTTTATTATTTATCTGTGCTTAAATTATAATCCTAAGATGCAATGTTTAATAGTTGTAGAGCATTATACATTTTATACTTGACTTATTTTTGAGCTAAAAATCTATTTAAAATGATTTTGTCGTTATCAAATATGGATTTCTTGTCCATGTAATCATTTTTCTTTTTATTTATTCCTTTTCAAATTTAATTGAAATTTAATATTCAAGCTTTATTTGTTTTTTAAAGTATTGATTAAAATTGTAGTTGCATATGCATGTACTCATATGTAGTTTTCTGATCGTTTATTTAATATTTTAATTCTTTGAAATATGTAGGCATCAAAAAACTGAGAAATCTTTAAACTAAACGTCATATTCCGCATTTTCATTTTAAAATCTTATTGCATACTTAATTCAGTTATTTATCTGCTATACTTTCTTTAGCCTATTGCAATTTCAAAACTTGTTTTCCACTCAATCCTCCAGCAAATCCCACACACTTCCTGCTGCTTGTTTTAATATGGATTTCTCTGCAAAGTCTCTAAGGAGGGTCCCAGAGGGCTGAACAAAAGCCAAAAATCTGGCGCCGCGTTGCTGTTGTCTGTTGTCAAAAATGTTTCCACTTTCATTTCCATTTCTGAATCTCTTTCTTCTTCTCATTCTGTTTCTCTCTTTGCCATTTGTCCCTCAGCTTTGCGTGCAACAATAGAAAAAATATAATGTGTAATGCTTAAGTAAAAGCGTATAAATCAAAATTATATGTACATACTCGAATATATTATGCATGTATCGGTATGTATGTATATTTATCTGCACTAGGTGTAGCTCATATAAATGCGTATGTATGTACTTAATATCTTTGGGTTTGGCAAACTACGTGTTTGGCATATTTAAATATGCTGCTAAATGAAGGGCGCATAAGACCTTCATATCCCGTTTCAAGGACCTCCAATATGAAGTGCGGTATTATCATTTGGATATTTGCATATGATATATGCATCTGTATGTGTGTGTGTATTTGTATCAGTGTATTTGTGTGTGTCAAATTAGATGTGCGTGTGGTTGCTGTCGCGGTGCGATGGAATTAAAACGCAACCTTGAAAATGCCAGACACGTATTCGTATCTCGAATCTTCGTTTATTCGGCCTAAGATAAATGTGAGCCATAACGACACACACCACTTGCGGCTTAAATATAGATGTTAAACGAAAAGCCAAGTATTGCGGGTTTTTTAGAGGTTAAAACTTTCGAGTGACTAAAAAATGCTTACAACATGTTTTGCTTTCAATTTTACGTCTGAGCGACTTTCACTTTGCCTTTACACTAATTTATTAAGGCTCATAACTTCAGTGTTTACAAAGATTTGTAATTTTTAATACACTTACAAAGGATAATACAATGTGACTATAAACAACAGGAGGATTCAAATTTCATTATCAAATCAAAAATATTTATCGAATAATTAATTAACTATAATTATTTATTAGGGTTTCTTTTTTAAATTTATATAGCAATCAATAATTCAAATCTTGAATTTTCTGACCTATTTTTTTATTTATTTATTTATTTATTTAGTGTCAACTAAGTACAGTTGACCAAAATTAATGTAAGAAATTCAATAAAGATTAAGTAAAATTAAAAGTAAGTAATACAAAATTAATTTAAATTAAATTTAAACTGAAATGAAAAAAAAATAAGAATTAAAATTTACAAAAAATTAAAAATCTTAAATAATTTTTTATTGATAAATAAATATAAATATTTGTATTAAATTGTATACATAAAATAATATAAAATTATAAAGTATCATATTATTATCCGTTTAAAAATCATTGAACTATTTATTAATTTATATATTGTTTATTATTTAAAGATTCCTTTGAATATTCTAAGCAATCTTACAAAACTATGTTTTGTAAGTACCTGCAAAAGCATCGCTTGTTCAAAATTTCTTAAATGGTTGTTGCCTTTGGTCTTTATGGCTAAAAGAAGGAAATTCCGGGAAGAGTGACAAAAAGAACCGAAAATAATTTTGGCAAATGACTTTACCATATTTGTTGGCTTTTTAAAAACTTGCCGTCAGTTTGGCTTTATGTTTTTTAGAGTGCATCGAATTGTATGGGCCCGAAAAAATGAAAAAATGGTAACCCATTTTCGTAATCTGTGGTCAATTCTAAGATGTTTTCACGAAGAAACCATAGTTCTAAAATGAATTCCTGGTCCGCGCTTTTTGAGTTGAAAATTCATTTTTTTTTGAAAATTTATATCTTAATTGTTTATGGTCCGATTCTGACAAACTTGGTGTCAATACTCTTGTTAGGACCAGGACTTTTAAAATTCAACAGAAAAAAAGGACGAAATGTCCTTTAAACATAATTTTCATCCTTGGAACGAAGATTTCGCGGTTCGCCTCTATACCAATAAATTAGTCAGAATTAAAGCTATTTTTTGGCAAAAAAAATTTTATTTTCCCTGAACCTGTATTTTTTGTTAACAGAAAATGTAACACATATTTTATTAAAATTGTGTTAAAACTGTATTAAAATAGGTTTTACATTTTCTTTTAATAAAAATTACAGGTTCAAAAAAAAAATTTTATTTTGTGCCAAAAAATAGCTTTAATTCGGACTAATTTTTAAAGATAGAGACGAATCGCGAAATCGCCGTTCCAAGGATGAAAATTATGTTTAAAGGACATTTCGTCCTTTGGTTCTGTGAAATTTTTAAAGTCCTGGTCCTAACTAGAGTACTGACACCAAATTTGTCAGGATCGGTCCATAAACACCCGAGATATAATTGTTCAAAAAAGTGAATTTTTCAACTCAAAAAGCGCGGACCAGGAATTCATTTTAGAACTATGGTTTCTTTGTGAAAACATCTTAGAATTGACCCCAGATTACGAAAATGGGTTACCATTTTTGGTGAAAAAAATCGATGCACTCTAATGTTTTTAGCTCTTGATGACAGAAAATAAACAAAACAAACAAAATGCTGAACTTATTTTTATGCTCTGCTCTTTGTGCTCAAATGTTGTAGACTGTGTGTTGTTGTTTTTCTTCCTTTGGGCCTCCGTCAGTGCGTAACTAATCAATGCTCATGATGTTTCCTCCATAAATGAGAAGAAGGCAACGGAGCAGGAAAAATAAACCACAGAAAACCACTTTTTTTTTGGCTCTTTAAAATATTCTTGGCTGTCGTTTTTTGTGTCCTTCAGCTACTTTGGCGGGTGGTAGTGGGCAGATTGGCAAAAGACTGTGGCATTTTACCTTCATCAGCAGCCTCCAGTGAGTCAGTCAGGCGTTTCAACTATCAGCGTTGAGTGAAAATCGCTGATGCAGGAAGCAAAAAAGTCAGCGAGTAAGAAAAAATTCATTTTCACTGCTTCTGTTTCGGTTTCTGCTGCAGTCGCCTTCGCTGTCGCCGTCGCTGTCGCCGTCGCCGTCGCAGCTGCCAAAAGGTTGTGTTCGTGACCTTTGCCAGAGTCGCTTTTCGTAGTTGTCGCCGCGTTTTGTGCTTGGCATTTCTTTGCCTTGCTGTTGATTTGGCACATCTCACACTCTCACACTCCCACTTTTCCACCCACACACACACACCCACCCACACCCACACCCTCACACACATATACAAATCACACATGAGCATGTGCACAGTCGCCTGCTAGTTACATGCTCGTTTTAGTACGTGCCAGAGCTGAGCCACTTGCTGGCACGCACATTTATTTTATATATAGTGTAAGTATATGTACATACATATATTTGAACAAATTTATATACACATGTGTACATATACATCTCATTTATATATGTTTACGTACACATTGTAGCTACATCAGCCACTGCCAGCGCCATAAATTTCATGTTGCGTATACGCAGCGTCGCCACGCGCTCAAAAGTATGCTATGTTTTTCCCCTCTTTCTTCTGATTTTCAGTGGCCTTTCAACTTGGCTTGCAGCGACTTAAAGTAGCTAGATTTATATCATTAGCATTGGCATTCAAGCTAAACGTTTGACTTGAATACGAGTAGTTAAGAGTGCTCACATTTGTGGAGAGTTCGAACTGCAGATGGGGAATCGTATTAATCAAAAATATTACATATTATACATATATTAAGAAAAATTAGATGTAAATATCTATTGGTACTTTTAAATTGTTTACTCGTTCGCCCTAATAATGAAGTCACCATGTCTGAGTTTTTATTACAAAAACAATATAAAGTACAAGCTCACTTCAATTTAATCTGTTTTTTTACAAAATAAATTTTTTTATTCCTTTAACACTTCAGACATTATCTATCTAAAAAGCGCATATTATACTAATTTAATAAGAGATAATTAAGTTTCTTTGATTAAAATATTCTTTTTACTTTGTTCATTCTATAATAATCTTAGCTACTTATATTATCTCTTATTATTTATGATAAATAAAAGCTCTACGAAATATTTTTATAAATTCTGTTATGTAGTCAATGCCAAAATTAATAAACTTATTTTGAGCCTGAAAGAATAAATTACTCTTAAATAATTCTATTATTTATGGTTTAAATCTTTTTTTCCGAATAAAAATACATGTTTAACTATTTTAGCTTTTATATACTGGCTAAATCCAGCTCATACACAAAATAAACATCAAAGGTAAACTAATTCTCTTGAAACGTATTGTTTATGCCCACAGTAGTACATATGTCAAACAGTCAACTGGCCCCTACAACTTGTGGCTTTCAACTAAATAATTTACAAGTACGGAAGCATTTTCAACCTCTTACCCACACACATTTTGTGCTTTCATTTATATAAAATTCGGTTTAACTAGAAAATTTGTTAGCTGCCCTTTGATTGGCCTTTTTGTGTGGTCCAACTAACCTGGTTAGCCTTTTCAAATAAGCTTAAAATGCATAAATTATTACACTTTAATACATTTGGTTTACGACACATTTATTTTGAATATTAATCGGAATATGTGTGTGAGGAAACTTTTAAAATATTTAATTAAATTTTTTCGTTGGCTTTATTGGAAAAAGTTTGATAATTTATTTTTATTGAAAAGGTTTCGCCGACCTTCGACAAATGGCTGCTGTTTTGGCACATTTTACTTTTGTCTCAATAAATTGCAACTCGAATTGCAATTGGATATTTTAGTGATTGTAAATCAAGTGAGCTTTAAACCTTTACTTTCTCTTTGTATTTTTGGCCGACAAATACAAATGCCGTAAGTTGCTACCTCCCTTACCTTAAGGCCTTGACTTTCGCTTTTGTCATCGACTTGTGGACCGACTGCTGACACAAGCAAACCACAAAATTGATATCCTAATTGATGCTGAAAATTGTCTTCGGTCTTACATGTTGCATGAATTGAATGGATTTGAATGGCGCACACAATCGATGATTGATTCGAGCTGAAATGTTTAGTAAATTGACTTTGCATATGAGCAATTGAATTTGAATTGAAGAAGAAAATCTATCTATCCTACTTCTAGCTATTCTTTCTGGCAGACAGCAATTGTCTTATTTTTGTCACCTCAAACTACAGACTTGGATCTCATTGCATCATCACAGAAAAGAGAAATGTATAGAGAGAAGCAGAAACACAAGCACATTTCATATTTTGGCATTGTCCTGTGGCTCATTTATGGTTTTGTCAGCCTGGCTCAGATCCATTTTATGGGCATCACGCGGCAGGATTCTGCTTTTGGTAATTGATATTAAGCCAAAACGAGCGCAATGGGAGGCTAACACAGAAGCAACAACAAACAAAGCCATTCATAACTTGCGGATTTTTCGGGTTTATTTTATTTTTATTCTCTATTCTCATAAACTTTTTGCACTGTTTGACTGTGCTAATAATTTTTTATGAGCTTCGGCGCCATGAAACTAAGACACACTCTTACTCAGCAAAAGACAAACAGATCTGTCAACAGGAATAAGCCATGAAATGAAAATGTAACTAACAGTTTGTGGCATCCTCTTGATATGCGTGAGTTTGCCTCATCAACGCCCAAGGTTTTCAGCCACACAATTGATGAGGTAAACATGGCAAATAGCTTCAGTATGTAATGGAAAGCAGTGTCTAAAAGTTGCTTAACTAAGTTGCTTTCTTATTGCAGATAATTGTCTGAAAGAGAACGTAAGCACTTTCAAAACTATCAATTAAATGAATTTTAGAGGACATTTCTCAACAACAAGGAAATTCATTATAGTAATGCATTTGAAAATACATGAAATCTAAAAGTGGTATTACTTAAAGTTGAAGCTTACAAGTTGAAAATGCTAATAACAGATCGAATTTGATTAAAGTTACGTGTTCTATAAACTACAGCAGCGGTGGGCATTAAATCTGTATTCGGGAGCACTACAACAACATCAACAACAACAACCCAATTAGAGTCCACCTAAGTTGGCAGCATCCGCTGCTCCAGGAGCCACTGCGTGCCCACCGCTGAACTACTGTGTTATCAAGGGTCCAAATTGCATTTTCCTTTTGGAATCGAGGTTCAACTTCACAGTGAGTTCGCTATAAGCTGAGCTTCAATGCCATTCATAGTTAGCCTGATCTGCAACAGCTCAATGTCGTTCTAACAGACTAAGGTGAACTCTATCAAATTCCCAATCAATCAGATGCCTCAACTGTTGTCGACCAATCGACCAATTTCCAATTTTCCTTATCCACTTTGCTTCGCGTTTATTTGCATTTTATCTGTTTTTGACCAGGCGAAACAAGGACGCATTTGTCTTTCGACTTGTGTGCGAATGAAAAGCAATAACAACACTAACTAGTGGGAAAAACTAGAGACGTGCCAAGTCGACTAAAGAAGACCCTGTGCTTATTTTAAATTAGAAAATTGAAAATAAATCTTAAATGTTTGTAAATATTATTTCTAAGAGATCGTTTTAAATACCTGAATTTCTGTTGGTGCCATTCATCCACTGTCTTTCTTGAAATACTGCTTTGTACTTTATAATTATAGGGTATAAAAGCAACAACATCAACAACAACAATAGGGCATTCAGTTACAATGCAAAATCCATCGAAAAACAATTGACAGGAGCAGGAAAATGGGAAAGGGAAAGGGGCAAGAACAGGGACAGGGACAGCGACAGGTCCTGGGATTGGGATTGGGTCACGGGGCGTATGTGTGTTAGCTGGAATATGTGGGCAGGGCATACGCATGTCCTTGGCACGCTTCGATGGCTCCATTCGACTCTGGCGACTGGTTCGCAGAGTTAAGCCTCAAAAGCATTTGCAGCCCTTGATGTTGGCCCAAACCCAACACAGGTAACTCTGCCCTCTAACGTCGGAACTTTGTGGCAACCCGTCGGTCACCTGAGTCTCCTACCCCGATGCTCCCCTGATGCTGATGCAATGCATTGCTGCAGGTAACCCGTAATGACGTCAATGGCAGCGTTTGTCAAACGCATGACAACCTCTGCCTGCTGTGCTAAAGGATTGACAACGATGTTGTTAACGCGGTAGGGGTCCGTGGACGTGGGCAAAGGATTGGGAGTTGGGTGTATGTGGCAGCTGTTGGGCTTGCTTTGCTGCTGACACGTTGCAACATAACATGCAACAGGCCGCGTCGCTGAACAAGGGAAGCTCCCTAAATGCAGCCAAGCTGAAACTTTTTGTTGACGTACTTTGCTCAAAGCCACTACAAACAGAGACACAAAATAAAAACTCCTCCACAGCAACGGCACACACAACGCCACGCCCTAACCTGGTCCAACCCCAAACCCCGGCTATCTATTGCTTTAAATTCTGAATTTCTGAAATATTGTGTGCCTCAGTTGCCTGTGTGTGTTGCATATTCATGTTCATGCTGATGAGATGCATTTTTTCATGAATTCCCAAGAATATTCCCAACTTGCAGCTTACCAACTTGTCACAGCTTGTGATCTAAACGCTAATTTATTCTTGACTTTACTGTTGCCAGAATGTAGTCAACACAGTTAATAAAATAATTTTACTTATTTCTATTTCTGTTTTTATTTAATTTTATTTTTCATCATTTTATCTATCGCTAAATAACATAACTTTCTGAGATGTTAAGATTTTTTTTTAATTTTGATGATGTTTATTTTTTTTTAAAATAAAAATTCAATTTAAAATGATTCAAAAAATTAATATAAATATTCAGGATATTAGTTTTCATCTGTACCTACAAATATTTGGTAATCTCTAGATAATATATGTACATAGCTCAGAATTTTTGATTTTAAGCTACAATTTTTCCCTACAACAAATTTCTTTACAGGTTTACTAAGAATAGTTTTATAATTTTTATATATAAACATATTAATAAATGAATTAATAAAAACATATGATTCATTTCATTAATAGTACTTTAGCTAAACTTTTCTTCCCTGCTACAGCACATTTTGGCACCAAAAAACTGAATGCAGCTATTTCTATTTAAAAGTTAATTAAAATTAATGCTCATTTTGAATAAAATTTCTTTAGTTAACATTTGCAAATTAAAAGCTTGGACTCTAGTTTTTTTTATAATATATTTCCATTGCTCTATGTAATTTGGACTTTCATCTCTTTGAAAGAAATTTTGTTTTGTGGTTTTTAAAACCAAACCCCAAATGACCATTACTCTCACTCCAGTTCCGACTACAGAGTGCGACGCACTTGCAAAAATGCCAAAAGGCAAATGGCGAGTTTATTCAATGGTCAAAAAAAAAAAAATGGTGTGGAGTAAAATGACGTCGTGCCGCACAGATGTCAAGATTTGGGTTGGTTCTTCTTGTCCGCATTCCCCAAATCTCCCTAGCCTCCATTTCAGGGCTTCCTATTAAGTGCGCAATTAAATGCGCATTTGCGTAGCACATTTTGTTTTTGCGTCTGTTCAACTCGGCTGCATTTCCGTGGCAAACGAGTCTGCTTGTTTACGCCACTTGCCAAAGGTGGATGGAAATTTATCCATCTCTGCTTTCCCTCTCTCTTCTCTCTTAGCCACATCCCACATCCTTGTTATGCGTCTTCTGCAGCTTCTCCAGCATCCATGTTCGGCTCATCGTCATCATTGGGGAAAGGGTAGCGTCTGCTTTTGAAGTGTTTCATACAAATTTGCGTCGTTCATTTTGAATTTTATTTTTAGGCTGTGACGCGTCTCGTTTACAATAACAAATAAACGTTAAATTTTGTTGCCTTCATTTAGGCTGTGACGCATATATAGAAAAAGGTTGCGATCAATGCAACAAACAAAATGGGGATAAAAAGGAAAAATAATAAATATTAATAAAACAAAATGAAAAGGCTTCAGCCATTAGCGCATGCAAGTGTCCTTGAACTTCATAGGCAAGGCAAATTGTGGACTGGGAAAATTCACATAAACACACACATACACACACACAACTTACAGCCACTTTACCTTGAAAAGTGCAGCAAGCATATTGCCCAAAATATTTATTTCCAGCTGCACTTAGAAGAGAATCAAAGGAAGAAATGAGGCAGTAGATATGATATGGCAAATTGGGTTAAAAGCGTGTGTGGTTTAAATATAGAAACGGTAGAGGTACTAAGCCAATATTGGATTGAATTACCTTTGTTAAGTGAGGCGTGAAATTGAAAAAGTGTGAAAATTATAATTGCACAATTGCCACAGAAAAGGATTGTGATACGAACATATTAAATTACAAATGCAAATTTCATTCAAAATTGGACATGTAGCAAAACACTAATTTAATCACTTTACAATTATTAGATGAAAACATCATAAGGAGACTTTATAAAGTGTTTTCTTTCTCATATTTTATATATTAAAATTCTATATAACAGCTGTCATTTAAATAACAGAAAAGTTGCGTGCTATTCTATATATTCTTTGAAAATACTGAAAATTCTGAAATGTATACTCTCAAGAATTATCTTTTCACTTAACTAGTAAAAAATATATTTTTAAATAAATTTTCATCTTGAAACTGTAATCTGTATTCCTTAACAAATGAACTGCTAAGTTGATATTTTAGTTAACTTACATTTAAGTTGAACAGACCAATTATCACAGATTTTAAATGGTCCTCATAGCATTTCAAAAATAATCTTAAGAATGTTTCACTCTCGATGTTTGTCAAAAGAATTCTATTATTTAGCCATATTGTATTTCTTTTCATGTCGAAAAATAAAAACAATAAAAACAGCAACCTTTTAGTAAATTATGAATGGAAATCGAAGTGTTTTTGCATTTCGTCTAGTTCATTTCTTTCTCTTGCCAATTTGCTACCATTTTTATGGGTTCCGTTTTGATTGCTTTATTTATTTTTGTAACAAAATGATGCGTAAATTCGGGTTCACCACGCCTATGTAAAATATTTGTTCACGTTCATGGCTCCTGGGTAGTTCGCACACTCATTTTCCACAACGTTCTCTGTTAACCATAACCATTATAATCGAAAGAACAGTTCTTTGAGTTAACCTTTTATAAGCGCTAAAATAAGAAGATTTTGAATGCAAATATTAGATATTATTGGTTGTATTGGGATACACGATGCTATTGATATTAAACTGATCTTTTTATTATAATTCTATCTGACAGGGTATATCCATGTCGAAAGTTTAAACATTTGCCCCCAGCTTGACATTTCGTTTGCTTATCTGCGTTTTTTTCCAGCACGTGCCATGTATTAGTTCTGACTCTGACTGACTGCATCTTTTATTTTCTTCATTAGAATCAGAATACATTCACAATTTAGCTTTAGCTTTAGAGCATTTACATCTGGCTTTAGTCAAGCGCTTCCTAGCAATAAGGCTTAAGGTTGGAGCAACTGAAGCAACTGACATCTCCGATCTGCTTGGTCAATCCGATTGCGCTGAGCAGCTTTCGGACTGAGCCATTGTCCTGGCTGTATCGTTGACAGCATCCGCTGCAACGTCAGTTGACTTTAGACTTTTCCATTTTTTGGCTTACCTTGGCCCACAGCCAGCTGCGGTTGCAGTTCGTAGTTTGTAGCTTGTAGTTTTCAGTTTGCCAGCTTACCCATTGCCAATGTCACAATCAATGCTGCCGCTTCTGTTGTTCTGTGAGACTTTGACTCTTTATTTTGTTGCTACAACATCCTTTCACATTTTGTGTTTCCACATTTTGGCCAACGATTTGGGTTTTGTTTTTATACCCATACGTCAGTTTCGCTTCCCACTCTTCTCAGTCTCTGTGATTTATTGGCATTCGTATTATATTCTTTGCTTCTTCTGATTCTCTCTCATTTTTCTTACTTTTTTGGCTTCGCAAATTGATTTCGGTAAATTATGACGGTCAATTTTCGTTTTGGCTGAAAGCTTTCCCAGAAATAAAACTGTAAATCTATGAGGGTAAAATGTTGACTTAAAATTCTCCGCAAATTTCTAATTTAAAGTTTGTATTGAAAAAATAAAGCTTATTAACAATGTTTGTAAATAAAATCAATGCATTTCCAAGAAAGTTGCCATTTTCAGATTTCGATTAAATTTGTTATGCTTAGATATGTAGTTTGGTTAAATTTAATATAACTCTTTTCCTATATCTGAATTATTTTGTTTGAAGTCATAAAATTATTTTAGGATAACATTTATTTTTGTAAGATACATTTTTTTGTAATAAGTATAAATTTGCCTTGGATTTTTATATTGGAACATTCCCAAGCTTTAATTACATATTTTATAATGCATTTATAAACGGGACTTTACATAGAAAACAAGTTCCTCTATTACACAAATTAAATTTACCCACAGGACAATTAAGTTATTTCCATATGGTTATTTAAGTGAATATAATTAATTGACATCGTTCCACCTGTTTGATGGCAGGCAAAAGGTTTTCCATCATGCTCAGATTGCCTCACATGTGTCCTTTCATCATCTCATTTTGCTTTTTGCTATATGTGTCCTAGTTCGACTTTGCAGCATAGAATATGTCCTTGACGTGTAATTACTATCGATTGTTTGGCAAATGACTTGGGAAAATTACCAGTGCTTACACACACATAAATGTCTATATTTTACGCTTATCGTGCGTAATTGTATTTTTAATAGAGCGAAAGAGACAGAGAAAGAGACGTTGCATTCGGTTATGTCATCGGCAACAGATGCAGCCGCCCACACACACACATACATGGTGAGATACAGATGCACATAGTTGGAGATAGAGATTTTGCAGTGGTTGCTCTGTCTTTGGTTTGCAATTTGTCGCCTAATAGGAAAATTAGGCGGACAAAAGGGAAATGTAATTTTCGAAATGGCCGAGGTTGAGGTCTAGGCCACATCACGTCATCAGAAAAACGTTTTGCATCATGGCCAGTGTGCACTTAGTGAGGCCCAAAGCGACGTTTTTCGACCACAAAAATTAATTTGACCAAAGCGACTGAGACACGGTCAGGCAGATGGACAGATGGACAGATGAAAAGATGGACAGACTAACGCTGGGACAGACGACAGAGAAGACATTTGCGTCAGCCATCCATCCTGGCAGCTGACAGCAAATTCAATTTGTACATTTTTGCAGTTGTTATTGTTGTGTGTGTGTGTTGCCAGAGAGAGAGAGAGAGAGAGTGAGAAAGTGAGGGCAACGGAGCGAAGAGAGGGAAGGCGGAAACCAAATGGCTGCAGCTGTTGGCAACATCATCGCAGCATCCACGAGGTAAGAGTCCAAGCAAGCAACAATATTTTGATTCTGTTAGCGGTTTAACTTAATTTGAATGGAAAAAAAACTTAATTAAATATAATAAAATAAAACTGAAACAGGCAATGGTCGACTGTTAGTTACCCTGTATGCAAGTCACAAGGCAAATGATATATTTATATATATATTAATATTTGTATTAACAAGCATTATATTATCATTTAACTTAATTTGAATCGAATTAAATTGAATTAATTTTAATAAAATAAAACTGAAATTGGCAATGCTCAACTGTTAGTTACCCTGTAAGCAAGTCGCACCTCAACAATGATACATATACATTAATATTTGTATAAACAAGTATTACATTAACATTAACCTTTATGTGAATTAAATTTAATTTAATTAAATGTAATAAAATAAAACTGAAATTGGCAATGCTCGACTGTTAGTTATCCTGTAAGCAAGTCACAAGGCTAATGATATATATGTATGTATTAACATTTGTATAAACAAGCATTATAATATCATTTAACTTAATTTCAATCAAATTAAATTGAATTAAATTTAATAAAATAAAACTGAAATTGGCAATGCTCGACTGTTAGTTACCCTGTAAGCAAGTCACAAGTCAAATGATATATGAATGTATATAAAAAATATTTCTATTTATATAAACAAGTATTATATTATCATTTAACTTAATTTGAATCAAATTAAATATAATTTATTTAAATAAAATAAAACTGAATTTGACAATGCTCGACTGTTAGTTACACTGTAAGCAAGTCGCTCCTCAACAATGATACATATACATATATATTAACATTTGTATAAACAAGCATTATATTATCATATAAATTAATATGAATTTAGTTTAATTTAATTAAATGTTATAAAATAAAACTAAATCAAGTAATGTTCGAATGTAAGTTACCCTAAAAGCTTCCAATCGATTCTCAAAAATAATTGTATCATTTTATAATAGTTTACTGATATTAAATAGTATATATTTTATAAAAAAATATATATTTTACACATTTTACTTTTAAGTAAGAAAATTCCATATTTCTAGGATATATATATTTTTCACCTACATTCATATATGGTTATGAATGTAGGCATAACATTTAAGTTTAGTTTGTTTTTTTCGCACTTTTACAATCAGACAAATTGACCTTGTAACAAATATGCACAACGACAGCAACAAACAGCAACTAGAAAATCCGCACGACAACATTGTGTGTATCTGTATCTACAGCTGTACAAGTATCTAAAGCCGTTGCTTTTGTGCGAGGCGCTAGTTTTAATGCTTACATAAAGTAGCGTGTCGAATAGCTGAACAGAGCAAAAAATATAAATCACAAATAAATAACTAACTAAAGAAAACAACGCCACTTAAATACCCTTTCTAGAAAAAGTTATCAGCTTACTAAATTAATTTTAAAGTTTACTGGCTACTTGCTTTGAATTAAAACTGCAAAACAATATGTTTCATAAGTATTTCATTATTAATATTATATTTTTTAATATTTCTAATAATATATAATGTATTTAAACTATTTTTTATAATTTCTTTAATCAAACAACATAAACAAGTTTAATCTTTAGATTGGAATTCTTGTCCTCTCTCTTAGTATATAAAAAAATCCCCCTTTTCAGCTTATCCCAGACGTCAAGTCAATTTTTATTGCTTCTCCACCAGTATATTTATCTATTTTTGCATGTCAAAATGGCATGAGTTGAGTTTGATTGAAATCTATGACAGTTTTAGAACTGACTTTGCTTTCTTTACATTTTATTTGTGTGGAAAATTTGCAAGTAATGTGGTTCAAGGTGCCTACGATTGACAGAGACGCCCAGTTAGTACAGCTTGATGTATTGGATAAGAGCAGCTCCTGGTCATGAACATTTTATGGTTAAATTTGTAACTATTTTTTGAAAAATCATTAAATCTATGTCAAGAGAATAAACCCATTCAATATCATTTACTCTTAGGATGCATCTAAACCTCAAATAAGTAAAACGGAGTGAGAGCGATTGCCACTTGAATGTGGCTAAGATGCGTGAACTTAGCCTTAGCTCGACGGTATTAATCTAAAATCCAATCAACTCAAATGTCAATTTCCAGTCATCTGATGATCTGAGCTCACTCGGCGTATGTGTAATTAAATGTAATTCAATACGTATACGCAACCATATGCACGGACCATTAAACAAAGCCCTCTCTTAACTCTTACAGTCACAATAAAGATTCTAAAACTATATTTAACGATAACAATAAAATACAATAAACTAACTTCTTAAATGACTATAATGAAAAGAAATTTGTAGAGTATGTAAAAGAGCAAAATTTAACTGCAAGTGCAGCACTGTTGCAGCTAGACGAGGAATCTTCATGGGGGAAAAAACAGTCTGACTTCGACTTTAGGAGCAATCCACAACCATGGAGCACAACATGACATCACAGCGGGAATTTAGTTCACATTCTTCAAGCGCAGTACGAGGAAAGTCTCTTTGATACATATTCTTGCTCAGAAATTTGTTATTAAGTGCCAGAGCACTTGAGCGTGGAAACGAGTCGAAGTGAATTATGAATCTACTCATGCTAACTACGTTCCACTCACCAAGTACCGAGCTGTACACGAATGTCAAGCGAAGCGGCTGATAAATTAATGAATATAAATATCATTCTTTATACTCGTTTTTCTAAACACCGCACGCTTCATTGCAGTTAATCAATAAGCATTTGATTAGCCTTATCATTGAGTATGGTGACTTAGGCATATGGGTTGGGGTCAACAACAGTTAGCTAGATGGATTGACTATGTATATGGAACTGAACTACTTATGAATATGTACATATATCAAAGTAAATTATATAAGTGTAAACCTAATAAAATCTTATCAGTGCCGACGAAACCAAATGGTAAAAAAATAGATACAATTTCGTATAACTTTTTAGTTAACATAAAGTATATGTGTGTCAAACCTTAATAAATAGCAACAAATTTTATGAATTTTTACTATATTTTCTTAGGCATAGCTAAAGGCTTATAAGGTTTTTAACCAATCCACTATGGTAAAAAAGTCCGATATTTTGGCATTAACTCAAATTTTCTGTTGTTCAGTTTCTTAAAAATGTTTGTAGTTCCTAAATCGAAAAACTCCAAAGCAAACAAAAATAATTTTTTTAGATTTTTCGGGACTACCATTAATATTTTAAGCGCGCTCAAAGTCAGCTTATTGAGCGTTGCCATGTGAGCTGAAAAAGAGCGGGAAAACAAATTGCAACTTTCAGAACGAATTGTGTGTGTTATGTAAGCATTATGAAAAATTATAAATATGAACAAAGTTGATAAAGGTATTTAAAAAACGCTAGTAGCAGACATTTTTAGTATTTGTGGTTTAGTAAGCTTTACTTTAGTACATCACAAAACAGTACGAGAGTTTTGAGTAAACGTTATTAACTAAACTATCTAGAATCAGATGTGAATAATCCCTTTTGTTCGATTTTGTTCCTTTTCGTGAAAAATGGCATGTTGTAGGTGTGAATTTTGGCTGCAAAATCTGATTTTTCTCAGATTTAGATGGAGAGCGAGGTGAAAACATGGTCAAATTTAAAAACAAACTAAATTGTAAGTTCTATTTAAGTATAATCATCAAGCATGCAAAGTTTAAAATAAATTTATTTATATTTAAGCTTGAAAACATTTTTTTTTTACTTTTTTTCTGAGTCGGGGAGGAAGGTTGGGATAAAGACAAGGTCAAATTAAAAAACAAAACAAATTGTATATTTTTCAATATTATAACTAAGCTTCGTGTCAAATTTTAAGCCTCTAGCTATATATTAAGATTTTATATAAATATTTTACCCTTTTTAGCATAGTCGTATGTGGGCGGGGGAGGTAAAGGCGTGGTCCAAATCCGAAAAAAAAAAATTCAAAATTCTAAATTAGTCTAACTAAAGGTTATGCCAAATTTCAAGTCTCTATCTTTATATTTAGAGTTTATGCCAAAATATACGGTTTTTTTACCATAGTGCAATCTCTAATACTTTCTCATACTGAAAAAATTTAACAATCTCATAGCTTTTAAAACTACTTCTTTTAATATTAGAAAAAGTTGCCCAAAGGTCTGGTTTTGCTTTCGAAATCTTTACGACCCGAAACATTATATGCAGCAGTTAACACCTTAAATTACTAGGCTAAAAATAAGACAGTTTAATAAACATGCAAAACTAATAAACAAAAAAAAAAAAGAGATATATGATTTTATTTACTGACTATTAAATACTCTTAAATATTTTTCTAAAAGCAACTTAGTCAGTAACTGATATGTTAAAACAACTTTGTGTATAATGAAACAAATTGAACAGTTTTGTGAAACATCAAACGATTTTCATGTAGGAATTTAATTTGGTGTTCTCTATGTAAGGGCACTTAAATATCTGTCTAGTTTTCTGTTATTTTTATTTATTTTGAGCCCATTCCGCGAGGTGTACACGTGCACCCATTCATAATATATTTTTTATTTTTATTTTACATATTTCTACAACTCAGAGTCCCGAAAATCAGACGAAGCACTGCGTATGTATTTATGCATAAACATCTCCAGAACACTTTGCGTATTCTTTACATATTTTTATGAATTCAAATTGAACTAGCTGCCATAATAATATGTAATTTGTATTCACTTTTGATACGAGCACAATGAAATTTGTAAAAATACACACAGACCAGCACAAATTACAATTAAGATGTTTGCCGTCGCACGCCACGTATAAAAAATACTTCGAATTATAAAAATACCCTTTTTTCAAATAAAAAAGGCATTTTTGTTATCATTAAAAAAATAAAAACAAAGTGTTTTGAAATAATATGAGTCCTATTTAAACTAGTCGGCGGTGCTACAGTCGAGCGGTACTCGACTGTCGGAGACCCCGTACTTATTATAAAGATATCTCAAACAACAAAAAGATGTTCATACTAAGACTTGATTTGGACTGATCGTTCCTATGGCAGCTATATGATATAGTAATCCGATTTCAATCAAATTTGGTCAGTATGTATTGGACAATCTTTTATACATATTTATTCTGTCAGTGTGGTTGAAATATCTCAAACAGCAAAAAAGTTTTTCATACTAAGACTTGATTTTCAACTGACTGTTCCTATGGGAGCTATATGATATAGTAGTTCGATTCCAACCAAATTTGGTCAGTATGTACAGGTTCATTCCATATGCATATTCTGTCAGTTTAATTTAGTTATCTCAAACAACAAAAAAGATTTTCATACTAAGACTTGATTTTCAACTGATTGTTCCTATGGGAGCTATATGATATAGTAGTTCGATTCCAACCAAATTTGGTCAGTATGTACGGGACCATCCCATATGCATATTCTGTCAGTTTAATTCAGTTATCTCAAACAACAAAAAAGATTTTCATACTAAGACTTGATTTTCGACTGATCGCTCCTATGGCAGCTATATGATATAGTAATCCGATTTCATTCAAATTTGGTCAGTATGTATAAGACCATCTTTAATGCATATTCTGTCAGTTTGGTTGAAATATCTCAAACAGCAAAAAAGTTTTCCATACTAAGACTTGATTTTCAACTGATTGTTCCTATGGGAGCTATATGATATAGTGGTCCGATCCAAAATCTAAAACAAACTCGACCTGCTTGCAATATAGACGAACCTACATACCAAGTTTGGAGTCTCTAGCTCTTATAGTCTCTGAGATCTAGGCGCTCTTACAGACGGACAGACGGACAGACAGACAGACGGACAGACAGACATGGCTATATCGACTCGGCTGTTGATGCTGATCAAGAATATATATACTTTATGGGGTCTGCCACGCCTCCTTCTGCCTGTTACGCACATTTTTAGACCCCGTACTTTAAAAAAGTAAAGGGGTCTATTAACTTTGTCACAAAAAAAAATGTGCGTAACAGGCAGAAGGAGGCGTGGCAGACCCCATAAAGTATATATATTCTTGATCAGCATCAACAGCCGAGTCGATATAGCCATGTCTGTCTGTCCGTCTGTCTGTCTGTCCGTCTGTCCGTCTGTAAGAGCGCCTAGATCTCAGAGACTATAAGAGCTAGAGACTCCAAACTTGGTATGTAGGTTCGTCTATATTGCAAGCAGGTCGAGTTTGTTTTAGATTTTGGATCGGACCACTATATCATATAGCTCCCATAGGAACAATCAGTTGAAAATCAAGTCTTAGTATGGAAAACTTTTTTGCTGTTTGAGATATTTCAACCAAACTGACAGAATATGCATTAAAGATGGTCTTATACATACTGACCAAATTTGAATGAAATCGGATTACTATATCATATAGCTGCCATAGGAGCGATCAGTCGAAAATCAAGTCTTAGTATGAAAATCTTTTTTGTTGTTTGAGATAACTGAATTAAACTGACAGAATATGCATATGGGATGGTCCCGTACATACTGACCAAATTTGGTTGGAATCGAACTACTATATCATATAGCTCCCATAGGAACAATCAGTTGAAAATCAAGTCTTAGTATGAAAATCTTTTTTGTTGTTTGAGATAACTAAATTAAACTGACAGAATATGCATATGGAATGAACCTGTACATACTGACCAAATTTGGTTGGAATCGAACTACTATATCATATAGCTCCCATAGGAACAGTCAGTTGAAAATCAAGTCTTAGTATGAAAAACTTTTTTGCTGTTTGAGATATTTCAACCACACTGACAGAATAAATATGTATAAAAGATTGTCCAATACATACTGACCAAATTTGATTGAAATCGGATTACTATATCATATAGCTGCCATAGGAACGATCAGTCCAAATCAAGTCTTAGTATGAACATCTTTTTGTTGTTTGAGATATCTTTATAATAAGTACGGGGTCTCCGACAGTCGAGTACCGCTCGACTGTAGCACCGCCGACTAGTTTTTTGTGACAAAGTTAATAGACCCCTTTACTTTTTTAAAGTACGGGGTCTAAAAAGGAAACTATTTCAACGAATGTAAATAATAAAAAATGTTGATATCTATCAACTTAATTATAAAATAACTTTGATATAAATGTAAAAAATTTATAACTGTTTGAAATAAAAGTTTTTTTTTTAATGATAAACTTAAATGCAAGCATAAAAACTACGTTTAGCTCTAAAAAAATATGATTGAAATTAGTATATTCAAAGAGAAAAGGAAATTTAAATTGTTAATGTTAGTTTATAATAAAATGAGGTTATAATTACTTTAAATGTTCTTTAAATTCTTTTAACATTTTCTGCATAAATATAAAATATAAGCATTATTTTAATTTGACAATAAGCTTTAAACTTAAATGCCTACTGTGCGGGCAAGAGATACAACAACAGCAATTTTATACAATACAATTTTTGCGCGACACTTTTTATATACAAACGTATGTATTTCTCAACTCAACGTGAGCGTCATATTAAAGAGAGCAACAACAGCAACAGCAGCAAGAAATACTGTCAAGAATCGACTGAGTTTGGGGACTGAGTGCAAAAAGTGTAATGCCAGCCAGTCAAGCAGCAAGTTCAGCCAGTCTGACTATATAATAAATTCATATACAACAAATGTAGCTGTATCTTGAAAGTGTGCATGTGTGAGCAGGTGTGTGTGTGTGTATGTGTGAGACTTTGGACAAGTTGTGTTGGTCAAGCGAAGCTCAAACAGCATTTCTTGCCGTTTTTGGCAATTGCAAGTTACGCACTCACATTATTGAGCAAACATTTCAATTCGATGGCTTTTATGTGTGTCACAGCCCACGGTAAAGACTCAAAAAATGAAAATTTGAAATATTCGAGATACTCGACTACATTTTTGACAGACTTTGTGGGCGTGCATTTGAAATATTTCTGTGGCGCAACTTGAAGCAAAAATAATTGCAAGCTTGTTAACAACTGCAATTCCAAATAACAATATGTGATGGTCACATAGCAAAAGTAATTGCCACGCCCGCTTCTATTGCGCCTCTTTAGAGCCTGAACTTTTTCATCTAATAGCACAAAAATTTACAAATTGTTCTTCATTTGTTTGTTTTTGCAAGCGCTAAAAATTCAAAGAGATACATGATCCACAGAAACAGATACAGTTGCAGATACAGATACATTTACAGCAGCGATTGAAATATTGTGCGCATTAATAAAATTAGAGCAAATCGCAAAGTACACAGTCATAATAAGATAAACACAACCGAGCACGCACACAGATACACCTACACAGACACACACACAAACGAAGAGTAGGTTAAATGTGTTGTGATATGAGTCAAGTCAAATAATAAAAAATAGCGCCAGAGAAACGAAGTAACAAAATGAATTGAGTGGAAAACCGTGTAGCAAATTATTTATACAAAAGTTAATGGCTTGAAAAGTGAATAGAAGACAGAAGATTCGAATTGATTGCTATATAGTTAAAAAGTGATAGTGTTTACTGATAAATGTAAATCAAGAAAGTATATTTATTTACATTTTAAAGCAACTAAGAATTATTAAAATGTGTCCAATAAAATTTACATCGATTTGAGAAAAAATTTAGAAAATTATCTTTATTTAACTAAATTATTAAAATTATAATTTAATAATTGAATAAATTGTTTCGGCAGCTTTATTTAACTTCATTCTGACGGAGAAGCTATTAAATCAAAATCGCTGGCTCATATTTAGCTCTATAATTATTAAATTAAATGTATCTGGAAATTATTGCAATTACTTGTGGAATTATTTAACACATTATTTGTCAGCAAATTTAATTGGTTAGTATTAATAGAAAATTAAAAATATATTTTTAAAAATACATTTTCATGTGTAGTAGACAAACTTTATTGTTAATTTAGGCGTAATCAATTACTTAGTTACGCGTATTATGAAAACTAATAAATATAATTTTACAATCTCACTACTTAAGTAGTTTGTAATTGTCTTGTGTAAATTATTGCCAACTTCCACTTCAAGTAAAGAAAATATCGAACAAATAAAATACACAAAAACTATTTTCATTTGTTTTCTTTCAAGCAATTTAGCTTCAGTTGACGGCGTTACTTATAATCTAATCTTAGGAATAAACATACACAAACAAATTCCTATAAATGTATCTGTGTGTGTGTGTGTATAGATAGCTTGGCTTAGATATGATTGCCTTTTTGTTGCTATTGTGGGCGCTTAAGTGGCGCCGCGTGTTGTTTTTTTTCTTCTCATATTTATGTTATTAATTTTATTTAACCTTTTTTTGTTAGCCATGTTTGTATGTGTTGAGTTGAGTACGAGTTAAAAGTTTTATAGCTGCGATGAGTGATTGTTTTTTAATTGAACATAATTATGGACTGACTGAACCGATAAGCAGTTGTTGCTGCTGCTGCTGAGCTGCTGACCCTTAACATTCGATCCAAATTGGTAATCGATATGCATACGTGCATAAATATTTCATTAAATGGGTCGACAAGAGCGAAAACCTATTGAGAATCGGACTGGCTATAAGCTCGTGCCAGTTCGTGTTGTAAGGTATAGAAGGAAATCGACCCTGAACTGAACTGGCGAGCTGCACCACCGACAGTCTACAGTTACAGCCCTCAATTCTACCTCTCATTCACTCACTCTCTCTCTCTCTCTTTCTCTCTCTCTCTCTCTCTCTTTCAGCCCTACTCTTTTTCGCACATACATTTAACCACATTTCAATTTCCGTTTTGTTTTACGGCTGAAAGCATCAATTTTCATTTTATTGATTTCGATTTTTATTGTCAGCCAAAAACAACAAAAACCACGAGAACGACAATGACGGCGTTGGCAGCAAATGGAAAACAGCAAATACTGAAATGTAAATGACAGTTAAATTACAGTAACAACAAAAACACCAAACACTCAACGAATGCAGCAACAGCAAGACAAAATAACACAAAATGATTTTCATATGCAGCAAAAATTGTCAAAAAAAAATCCACTCAGTTGAGTTTTGTTCCCATTTCCTGATATAACAACTAGAGTTACAACGAATCATTTGGTAAAGACTCAAAAGAACCGCTTATTGAACTTACTAGACTGGCAGTAGTATTTTTCTTTTTTCATCCTTAAAAAAAATTAGTTGAAAAATTTAAATTTCTCAAAAATTAGACTTAATTAATAATATAGGGAGTAAAAATTTCTTATAAAAATATGGTAGATTTCAGAAACAGTCAAACTTCCCTTACTCAAATCACCAATATCCAAAGAACAGGTTCGAGTTATAAAGATATTCGACTTATAGAGTTCTTTTTCTTAATTTTATTAATTTTACTGCCACTCATTTAGCTCGAGCGTGAAATTCGAGTTATAGAAATTCGAGTGATGGAAGTTCAACTATAATTTAAAAAAAAATCATCATTTAATTTCCTTAATTTTAGATGCAGAATTTATTTAGAAGTCAATCTGTAACCAAACTGGTAGATATCAGTTAGAAGCAGGTTCAATTAAGAGCTCTGACATTGAAATAATTATAAATCAGTAAAGCTTCTAAGAGTTAGAGTAAGTTATGAGAGTATTGAAAAAGTTAACAATTTATTCGCTCACTATCATACTGAACTTAGTTCATCAAATGAACAAAGTTGCTCAGCTCTAATGTCCATCAGCCAAAAACTCGACAGCAACTTATTGATTTTTATTATATATTTTAGCTGCAGCCCAGAACACAATATTAGATCTATGGTGAGTCCGGGCGAGCCTTTGGGCGATGGCAATGGCATTTGCATTTTCTTTTAATTTTCTTTCGAATTTTCTTTATCTCCGACTGTCTGTTTTCCGCTTCAGCAGCTTCTTCCTTCGCTACCGACACCCTGCGGAGTTTGATATGCCGCCCTCGGCGCTGCGATTGTTAAGCAGATTATCGCAGTTGGCAGCATTATTTTCCATTGTTGTTGATAAGCGAACATTTTCACATTGCTAGATATCTAGAATCTAGATATTGCCATTCCACATATTATCCACGATTCAAGTTTTAAAATTCTATTGTTTTTTGTTTTTGGTTTGCAACTGCTGATTCTCATATAATAGCTTGAGAAGTTCTGAGAGAAAATGCGGTAGCTAAGTATTATTATGTTATATCATTTAGCAACCCAAAGATAGATCAGAAAATTTTATATTATCAAAAATGTAGAATGTTTCTTTACCATCAATCACTTAAAATAACAAAATTAAGCATGTTAAAACTTGAATAAATATGAAGTTCTGATCAATTAATCTGCTAATATAAAAAAAAGGTGAACATTGAGATGCTTAATATTAGCATCATTTGTTGCTATTTTTATTGGCGAGCAAAAGTTATCAGCAATCTAAAAGTGGAGCCCTTATACTCAACGGTTGCCCACTTGGTTGTATTTACGGGTCATTTGTGAGGGTTTATAGCCACGGGCAACTTGTTCAGATTATTATTTTTTGTAATGCCATATAATCGCAGCTTATCAAACGCATTACTCATACGTCCAGTGTGCGGCCATGAAATGCAACATCAACTGCAATGAATAAAAAGCGAATGAAGAATAAAGAGCAAAGAATTATGGTTAAAATATTTGTATATCAAGCATTCATATGGCATGTACATAGAGTAAACACAGTTAGCTGGAAAACAACAACAGCGGCGAGACAAAGCGTTGATATCGAACGTCCAGTCCACTTAGCGCTAATGTATTTGGCTTCAAGGATACATGAACGGATAACGACTGAAGGGTCTGAAAGGGCAGTCGTTTTGGTCAAGGATTTTGAGGTGTGTTCGCTCACAATTGTTGACATTACGCATACGCCGCGTGTGACAACAAGCGGACAAACCAACGAATAAACGAACACGACGCATATTGATTCGTTGTCGGTGCGACGTTTAACATTTTATAGCGCAACCGCATCAAAATAATTGACTTAATTAAGTATTCAAACGTTCAATATGTGGGCTACCAGTGGCATCACCGCACCACCACGCCCATTGGCCGGCCACCCCTGCATTTCATTGATTTATTATCAGTCAACACGACTGCTATTTTTCATCCTGACACTGACGCCAGCCAGGTAACTGCTGGCCTGTGCACCTGTGTGTGTAAATCAAATAAAACTGCTGGCGTGCTAAAGTTGAACTTCGGCTTCATTTGTTTAACGAATCCGTATGCGAATTCAAATCCCAACCAGAAGCTGAGCAGCTGGGCAGAAGGTTATGCTCCAAGGACGCCAATAGCTCCTCGGCCATTTTGCTTTATCCTTTTCAGCTTCACAGCGCTAATGGCATTGCCATTGCCATTGCCATTGCCTTGCTTTCTCACTTGGTTCGCATTGGCTGTAATTGCTTTGCCTTTGCGTCTCAAATTGCCACTGAATGCCTTGCTTTTTGGGTGAACCGGGCGCGTCCTCGCTGAATAATTGACTCAAAGACTTCCACCATCATCGACATCGCTTGCCCACCTCCCAATTTGGTGCCGAAGTGTGCGTAAAATCGCTGTGAATTGCCAGTCAGTCAATTGAAGGCTCTTACCGGGCATGGGCTCTTTCAAACTGCTGGCAGACAAGTTTCCCCTACGAGTAATTAGTAAAGTTTTCCATTCTCAAGTATGCATCATATTACACTTTCTCAAAGCTATTGTTGAGAACTCTAAAGTTGAATTTTTGGTTCTTCATAGTGAATTGTAGTTAAGTTTTGTGGTGTATTTTCTTTTACAGATGAAAGGGAGAAACTATGGCAACAGCCATTTTATTAAGTTGGCAACAAATAGTTTCCTTTTTCAGGCAACATTTTAAAAAAATATTTTAACCATGTACATTAATAACACCTTAAGTAAGTTATAGAAAATTCAAAGATAATCGACAGTTCTTAAATGAATCTACAAATGCTTTCCATCTAGCTGGAACTATCTTTTATTTTTAGATACATCTCGTCAGTCTTTTTCCATATGCCAAGTTAAATATAGTCTACAATTTGCTCTGTACTAAATAATTTTGCTTTAACAGATGTCTATTTGTGCTATTTAAGCTATGCTCATTTTTATGATTTCTATTTTTGTTGCGTATTTATAGTCTGTATTTTTTTAGTACGCATTTTTTCTTTGATGCCATTTTATTTCAATTGTTGTTGCTATATTTTTGAATGTTGTTATCATATTTGTAAATGTTGTTGACGTTGTCAGTTTTAGTGGCTTCATGCGGCTCAATGAGTTTCATGCGAGTGACGTGAGCAAAACGCATTGTGAGCTGAGATGAGTTAAATATATAAATAAATAATATATAATAAATATATTTATTTATGAGTGACTGTTGCAGCCCATGAATTTTCATGATTAATACTGTAGAAACTACTGCAAGTAAAAGCCATTGATTGTATATGATTTATATTTTCAAATGTTTTATAATTATATTGCAAAAATAATTATTATTGAAATCGAATAATTAACAGCCTTTCTCTAAGAATTAATGAAATGAATTAATTTGGCGACAGATACTCGTAAACTAAGTCAGAGCATAATGAATTCCACTGGTAAACAACTTGAAGCCTTGAACTGATTCACCTTTGCTTAATTATGGATTAATAAAAAAAATACATTTTAGATCAATTAATAAATGAATTTGTTCAAATAAAGTGCAATCAGTGCGAGAAAAAAATTCGTGGCACACGCCTTAAGCGCAATCAACGAAATAATCTGAAGATGGCTAATTAATGTGCACATTCTCAAATAAATATATGTATACGAGTATATTTTGAACAATTTAACAATGAGCTCATCCACAACAACTGACAACAAAACAACAACATCCACGCCCCAATTAAGACGGCAAATCAAATTAGGGGCAAAACACGTTTACCGTTTTAAGCGTTCGCTTTGAGTACGAGAAATGCGAGAGATCTACTCGAGGCAATTACGGCGACATCGTTGACTCTCTTACGAGTATCTATCAGCTCGTTCGTTGCGGGGGACCACACGGCGTATGAGCTTTATACTCGTCTGTGCCGTTGCGTTTATCTCAATTTGCGAAAGATACTCGTACTCGTCTATATGTACATATACAAACATATATATTTTTAAGACATGTGTAGGCACAACAGATACGAGCTGGTTGCATGTGTACACAATATGATATCTCAGATAGTCACGTGTTAACATCATTTCTAATTATGAAACAACAACTGAGAGTTTTACGACTACACGGTCCAATATATCTGTGTTTATGCTAGGTAAACTTTGACCGCGACGTAATAAATATAACTAATGAGTTTATTGAACTGTAAATAATTACACACTAAAAAATAAATTAAGTCTAAGGGAAAAAGTCTAAAGGAAGCAGATTGGAATTGTCAGAAATCAGTATATAATGTTGTAAAAATAACTATGGATTAACAAATGTTGAATTAGAATATGTAAGCATTACTTCAATTGATTTTCTTATAAGATATAAAGGTATGCACATTTCCACTCACCCCTTGTCTACTCCGTGTAATTAATATATTTTTTTATAATTCTTCCCGTACGAAAGTCATTAAGTTAATGACTTTGCTCAGTTTGTTTTGAGTTTTATTGTATTTTCTACGTAAAGTTTATTTACTTAGAGCATACCTTCCCCTATAACTGTGGCATTAGCTGCCCACCCACTGGCCAAATTCATAGAATATTCATTTGCTATGCGATTCTCTCTTTTACTTTGTCTCTTATTTTAATTGCATTTCGGTTTGGCTTTCTATTTGATTTTGCTAAATAATCACAAATTAATTGCATTTTCTTCTTTTTTTTTTGCTCAACCAAAAACAAAATAAACCAAAAGCAACTCCTTGTTTGCCGTCATCTTTGCCTCCCACTTCGACTTTTGGCATTGCCAAAGTGCAAACAATTGTACTTTGCCATTGTCATCACATTTATCTGCTTTCTTTTTTTGCAATGCTATGCTTGTTATTTTTTGGCTTTTGTTGCTTTTGGCCACGTGCCTTAATTAGTTGTCTACCTGGCACTTTCCTGGCCGAACCACATTGCGCCGTGCTTGGACCACTCTGTCTATTGCCTAATTTTGAGCAACGGCGCATATTATTTTGATTAACTTTCGTCGTGATTCAGCTGTTTTCGATTTGTCTGAGCCAACAAACTGACTTGACGCCTGAAAACTTTAACATCCTTCAGAATATTCCAATTTGACGCCTTAGAAAAGTATTGCACTTTTCACATTTTTTATTGTATTTGTATTGTATTGTATTTTTATATGTATTTAAAAATTGTTCGTTTATTATTTATTAGCTCACCATAGTAAAAATGCTTTAACTCTAATAAAATATTTTTTTGCAAAGAAATATAAACAAAAAAAATATTTTGTTAGAGCTCATACATTTCTTATTGCTTAAGTTTTCTGAATTTGATTTCATATTAAGTAAAATATAATTAATAATATATAACTGATTGTTAATAAATACACAGCTTTTACATTTCTTATAGTTTAATATATTTTCAGACAAGCTCAAAGATAAATTCATTGTTTTAAATTGACATAAACACTTTTTAATTTAATTAGATTATTAAAATACTAATAAATAATTATTGAATTACAAACGATGAAGTGAAATGAATATGAAATACAAATTATACTCATACCACAAGTACAAAATATTAAAATTTTAATTGCACACATTTGAAGTAAGAATGCTCGACATAGTTATAGGTAGGTAGGGTATCCTGTAGGGTATAGCAATAAAACATATTTTTAATTAGCTAAATTATAAATTGGCATAAAAAACGTGCATATTAATTCGCATAAAATGTGAGCATCATGAGCAGACCACAATATGAATTGTATAATAATTTAATGACACTCAATAAAATTTAAAAAAATATGAATGCAAATATGTGCGTGTGTGTGTGTGTTTGTGCTATCAAGAAATTTAAATTAACCAATGCCACAAATGCCATAACACTTTATAATGTGTACATACATATTGTGACTATATATAATTTATATGTGTGTATAAGTATGTGTATATTTATGTGTGCATGTAAGCCCCACAGACGTATCCACCTCCACAACGAATTGCCGCAAAATAAACACACGTGTGAACATGAATTGAATGGCTGGCCAAAAGATGCGCTACAGATACAATCTCACAGATACAAAGATATCGATACACACACACGCACACACACACTGACAAACTCACATACATATTGTACTGAAGAAAATCAGCGCCAAATTGACGTAATTGTCACAATTTTCGTCTGCCCACTATAACTGTGTGTGCTTGTATGCTTATGTCTGTGTGTGTAGATGTGCATATGTATTTGGTGCCTCTGACGCCAAATAATGTTCCACATATAACACAAGCATAAGTATAGTTAAACACTGTTTTAGCGAACTGTCAAAGCATCGCAGAACAGTCATTAATCATCAAGTGACAACTGCCCAAATTAGCTGTAATCGCCAATGACATTAACTTAAATTGCCACTTAGTCTTTGCATTATAAAATGATATAAAGAATAATAATAAACAAATTTTAATTCATTTTAAATATAAATATTCAAGCTTATAAAGAGATTGTTAAACTCTTCAGAAGAAAAGAAATCCAAGTTTAAGTAAAACTGAAACTGTAATAAAAGCCTAAGTTCGATCTACAAATAAATTTTAAAAATAGAAGAACAACGAGTAAAATCTGTTAAATCTCTCTAATCTCTACATTTTAATAAACAATCAAAAACTTTGAAGCAAATGAAAAAATACATAGAATCCGATTTAAATAAACAAATAACTAAACCACTCAAAGCTTTCATGAGTCTCTAAAGAGGTGCAATAAAGTAAAGGAACAAATAATAAAATGCTCTTACGAGCTCGGAATATTTTTATTCTTTCAAGCAGACAACTTTTTTTTAATCTAGTTAACTTTAGCAAGGCTTCACTGTAGAAAAAAAAATCTGTTTTATAAGAATGTATGGCTTTAAATTTGGCGCAGGCGCAGTGACAAACATTTTGTGATGTGACTAAATGACTGACAGACGCATGACGGCTGGCAACAAGTTTTTGTTGTGTCAGCTTTGTCCTCCCCATCAATTAACACCACTTTGCCACAGACACACACACACACGCACGCACATGTGCCACAAACACACAAATAAATTGAGTAAATAGAAAAAAATACAAGCGGACAGGCCAGACATCAAGTCGGATTTTATATATACACTAATGAACTGGCCCAACCGAGATGCGTATTATCATCATCATCATCATCATCATCATCATTATCAGCACCCACTCCAAGCATTAATAATTATAAATTATAAACAAATTAGCAACATGGTAATAAATTTACAATTTTACATACGTTTTCACAAGCATTTGATTTCGAATAGGAATCGTGTGTAAAATTGTTATTAATTTAGATCTGAAAATAAATATTTTATGATCAAAACTAACTAACTAACTTTATTTAAAAGTTTAGCTTTAATGATAATTGAATTTAGTTTATTTTATTTAATAATAATCACTCAGTTGAACTATTTAAAAAATAAAATTGGTTAAGTCAAAACAATTTCTTAAGAAACAGTAAAGGAAAATTAATTTTTTTAAATAATTTGTAAAATTTTAATTATGGGAAGCATGCATAAATAATATTCAAAGCTAATTTGTACGAGTATTAAATGCATTTAAAAACATTACCTACCCTGTAATCATTAGCGAAAGGTATGTTGGATAAAGATTCTCACTAACATGCATCGATAAGTACATATATCCACCCCAAGTATTTCTTGTAAGTACTCTTCAGCACTCACACTACATACAATAAAATTTTAAGCATATTACTCATACGCACTGTTAACGCCTTTTAATAATATTTTATACTATCTAAGCACTTGCACAGTCCATTAATCAATTTGAAAGTTTTTGATTTATCGTTAGTCATATTTATACAACAATATTTTAGTACAATACATTTTCTTTCACTCATCTGTGCAACAAACGAATGAGTCAAAAATTTTCCAAAGTTTTCATACACATAAATAGCAAAAATATTTGTTTACATTTTCCTTGACTTTCAATAGTCTATCTATGTTTATTTAGCTATTCGTTTCAGTCAATAAAATCACTTTTTATTGCCATGACTGGAAAATTTAGTTTTTTCTTTTAAAATAGTGCATTATAATACACATTTTTAAATAGCATGAAAAGTGTGTAAAATTTTCATATCACATCGTCAATTCTGTTTGATATTTTTAGCAATTTGTTTTGTTTGCATTAATTTATTTATATGTCCTCAACTGAATATTTTTTTAAAATATTCTACGTCTATGAGAACAAAAATAAACATAAAATACAAATCTGTGAGCTAATTTTAGCTCATTTTCAGCGCAATATACATACATAGATAAATTTATATGGATATAAGTATTTTTAAATTGCGTTCATTTTATACTTTTTAATCAATATAATAAACTTTTGAGTAAATATTTGATTGCGAGTTATCTGTTTGATTGATTGTCAATCAGATCTTTATAAAAGTTCAAGAATCATAAATGATTGTGGCTCAAAATGTGCAGGGCATCTCACCGTCCATCACAATCGCATTGATTACAGCCAAAAGTCCATTAATTACAATTACTCTTATGATGTCCATTAATGATTGTGAACTTTCTTTTATTTTGAGTCAGGTCGGCTTCATTAAGTCCCTGATCTGTTTATCTTTATCTAATTAAGAACATCTTTTTTTCAATTGCCGAAGTTGGAAATCATTTACAGAATTTCACAAATTTAAAATCACAGTGCACAACTGAAGTGTGTTAACAGGTCGCAAACAAAATCGTTAAAAATACAGATTGATTTTAAAATGCAGGCAACAACTGTTTGGTAGTCATATAACGCACTGCCACGCCCATTGCGGCATCGCGGAGGCGGTGTTTGTGGCGCCATTATGTGCATTGTATATGCAGCCATTTGGAAAATGAAATCAGAAATCATTTAAGCAATCAGCCAACCGGTCATCCAGTCTCCGAGCCAGTCTGGCTGACTCAGCTGAACTGAGCTGTACTGGGCCCAGTTCAGTGTGGGCCATGCACTCATTTTGGCCCACTCTCTGGGCAGCTGTTCACGCTGCATCACGCAAAATGAAAAATGAAAATGAGCAGTGACAGCTTTTGGCGGCACATGAACTGAAAACACGATGAAATTCTCGTACAAGCAGCAACAACAACTTTAAAATATAAATAAATCAGAACAGAGTGGGAAGAGCAATTTATTTTGTTTATCAGTTGCGATGTTAACAATAGCATGTTAATAATTAACTTAATTTTAACCGGCTATTTGTGGAGCAATTGTCGATTCCTCGTAATAATATTAAAATGCGGTTTTTGTGGGTATAAGAGGGAATACATTATACAAATAGTCAGGCAATGTTTAACTATGAAGTTGATAAAAAAGCAACGTCTGTCTGTTCTTCGATTGGGAGAACTAGTTTGTGAATTTAAACAAAATTATTAAAACTATGTAAGAGCTTTTTACCCAATACAAATTCAAATACTAATATTCTATCAATCTGTTTATCTGCAGCTAATTACGATTACTATTATATACGACATACTATCTTAATATTCTGAAAGTTATTATAATATATGTTTATACGTTTTTAGATAAATATCTTCTCATGTGTATCGTCATTTAATTATAAAATATATATTGCTTTAGCATTATCATATTTTTTATTTAATTTGTTGTCAATTTTTGTTGTTGTCGCTACGTGAAGCTTAAGAATATAAAATAAGTTGCGTACTCACACTTTATATAATGGATAATATTACAGTGATATTTCAGTTGAGGCCAACTACAAAACGGTGCCATGTATGATAATTCTCTAAGATCTTAAAACTATTAAGTCTGAGTTATTCTTTAAGAATTTTAAATTCATTTTTAATGAGATTTATTCCATATGTAACTCTACATGTTAACTTGGAAATTCATCTAAGAAATTCAGCATACTGTTTGCATCTCACTGCGTTTATATAGTATGTATCTTAAATATTTACACAGTTGTCCATAGTTCACAGAAATAAACATTTTATAAAAATTTAAAAATAAGCGAAGCAAAAGTATTTTTACATTTTTATTTCTGTCTGCATCGAAATGATTTTTAAAGTGGCATATTAATAATTGTTAATGCAGAAAATTTACCAAATATTTTCCTTACGTAGAGATATTTTTAATTAACTATGCCTAAAATTATAAATATTTATAGAGAAAACAAAATTCCATTGGCCATTTCTGCAAATATTTGTTGTATCACAATTTACAGTTGTTGGTTATTTTGCCTCCAATATTTCCCAAAATATGCATGATAATACCCTGTTAAAATGTTGAACAGGGTAAATGGCTACAAAGAAAAGTATGAAATTACTTGAAACGTTTTAACTATATTTTATTAACTGAGTATTATTTAGTCAGGTAGACTTCTTAATAGCGCATGTTATGCTAGTTGTTTATGTTTCCGTTATACATTCTACATAATTCGTATGGTCTCTAAAGGATTAGGTATAAGTTCTGGCTGCTCTTCGAGACTGACCATCAACTATTCAACCACTCGACCATCTGCTTTAGAATTTTATGATAATTTATATGTCTGATTGTTGCCCATAAATAAAGTTTATGTTTTTTGCGCAGTCTATGCTAATTATAGATATAAAACATTAGTATTATTAAGCAATGCTAGCGTTGAAGAAAAATTTCTATCATTTTGTGAAATCTTTCATTCTTATTTAAGTTTAATAATAAATAGTAATAAAATCATTTAAATACTTTAAGAAGAATGAAACAATTTTTAATGAATGATTTAATGGTCTGAAAAAATTAAGGAAAATAGGAAAACAATTAAGAAAATTTAACAATGATTCAAGCCAGTGAACCGAACTTTTCCAATATTTCTGTTTGAAAGATTCCTGTTATTCAATAGTATTAGGTAGAATATGTATTGAAATGTCCTCACATTGTTACTCCCTGTTCTTTATGTGCTGGTCAGGCACAAAAGCAAGAAACTGACAATAATTTCGCAAGCATAGAAATTTTCCAGAACACTTTGTGGGTGGGGTCTATTCAACTAATTGGTGACGGATGGCAACACATATAAACAATTTGTTGTTCTCTTTTGTTGCGGCATTTTTGCAAGCCAAGCCAGAAATAGCTGCAGACAAACAAAGCCAACTACTTATGGGTTGTGTTCCGGCTTCAGGCTAAAAAGCGGGCCACTCACTTTACCATGGAGTGCACAACAGGGACTTTACTTGGTATACACCATATATATGTATTTGTAAAGGAACTAAGGCTATGCTTTTAAATTTTTGAACCAGTGTCCAGTATTCACATGCCAACAACTTCTGTCGTCGCCTTAGGAACTTATGTATTTTGGTCGAGGTGGGGGAAGGTAAATCATAAAGCTGCTTAGCTGTTGTCCTGTCCTGCATGTCCTGGCCAAGTTGGCAGCAAAAATGGCAGCCAGACAAACGAGGCAAAGTAATATTAATACTCTCATATACATACATACATACGTATATGCCCGAAAAACAGTAACAGTTTGTTGCTATAAATAACCTTACGACAAGCTCTCAGTACTTGGAAAACGACCCATAAGCCTCGCCCTAACGTCACATGCCATTTAAATAAGTATGTATGTATGCAAATATACATACATAAAATACATGCATAAATATATACATATGTATGCATATATTTGTTTGTGTGTGCCAAGTTTGTGCCTGTGTCGTGTATACATGCCAACTTTTGTAACTTTTTTGTCTGCAACTAAAATCAAGGAAACAAAGTAAAAACCGCTTTTCTTTATTCTCTCTCTTTTTTTTGTCGACGTAAAAAGTAAAACAAACCCAACGGCAAGTGTGTCAAAGCTGTGTATGTTTTCCTCGGTGTGTGTGTGTACCACAAAAGAATTATGCAAAAGTTTGGCAGTCTCTATATATGTATATGGCAAATGGCTGTGAGCTCAGTTTCTTGTGGGTTGTCCGGTTTCGTAAGTTTTGTTTCATTGTTAGTTTCATTGTTGGGATAGCTACAGAACATCAACTTTCGATTGAGCTCTTATTGCGCTCTGTTACAAAACTTTAAGAAGGTATTTGTATCTTGAAAAGTTTCATATACAGCATGGCTTGATAACTGAAATGTAATTATATTTATTCAGCAATTTAAAGCAACATTTAATATTTTATATTGTTATTCAAATATCTATAAGATTCAAATCATATTTTGCTTTTCGAATCCACTTGATAAGCCGGACGAAATATGCCAAAGCAAAATGTAAAAAAGTTAAATGTTACAGTTTTGCACTGCAATTATATTTTAAACAAATATTTTTATTAATAATTTTTTAATAATGTTTTCAAAGCTTTTTCGATTTTTTAGTTGGCAGACTTTCTGTGTTTTAAACTTATGAATAAAATTTATAAATACAATTTTATAAATTGAAAAATATCATAAAAATATAATAAACATATTATAAATCAGCGGTGGGCACAAAATCTGAATTCGGGAGCACTACAACAACGTCAACAACAACAACCCTATTAGAGTCTTCTAGAGTTGGGAGCAGCCGCTGCTCCTGGAGCCACTGCGTGCCCATCGCTGCTATAAATTAATGTCAACATTTAAAAGTCGAGAAATTAAAAATTACTTAACATTCAAAACAAAAGTAATATAAATTTATAAAACTTATAACAATAATAAGAGAATAAAAGTCTGCTTTCAGATTGCTTTAAAAAATTGAATAAGGCAGCAAATAAGTGTCACGAATACTATTGTAATAATTGACGCACTCGGAGACTATTACTCAACCGTCTGCGATTGATGTGAGCGGAAAATCAGCTTTTCAATAAGGATACGCTTATGTAACCAATTTTGCGGCAGCCCAGTGGACCCTTATGAACAGAGACGCACACGTATGTAGATATGAGTAAGTATGTATTATGCCTAGTAGAGTATAAGCAGCAGATGTTTCTAGTTGCGACTTTTGCCATGCACGGAGAACAAACATATTTGCCAGCAGTTCCTTGGCGTGTAGTTTGCATATGTGTTAGCCTTTATTGTTATTTCGGTTGTGTGTGTGTGTGGAATACTTACTACCTTGACAACACCTTGGAGCCGTTACGAAGACCTGAAATTAAGTTTTGCGCCTCCAGCAAGAACTAAGTAATTAAATTATGTTGGATAGGTTAGAATGAAATGGATATACTCGTACTTAGGAGCTTGCCTTTTGGGAAACCTTCATCAAGTATGAATATAATAATAACTGAAGGAAGTTTTCACATCGGGGACAGGTTGTTAGCACGCCACAACAGTTGCTAAATTAGCATACTCACTATGTATGCTCAGATTTCCATGGAAAGTTTGCCAAAAGTGTTGCCTCGATAAAGTTTTTAGTGAATCAAACTAAGGGAATTCATAGCCCCAAGTCCCCCGCCCAATGATAACGCATATATCATTCTCATATATATTTTTTTAAGGATTTCAAATTCATTTTATTGGTTTTTTTGTTTGTTTGTTTTTGTTTTTTGCTTATCTTTTCCTTTGTGTTTGTTTCTTCCTCATATTTTCTTTCCATCGTTACTTATAATTGGTTTACTTGCTCGCAAATCTGTTTTTTCTTTATTATTATTGTATGCTTGGATTTTGTTTTTTAAGACATTTCATCTTGCTTGTTGTTGGTTTTTTTTTTGTTTTTTGAAATATATTTATATATACGCACTTGCTATATAAACTTAAATGTATAAACTAAATTAAATAATTTGAATTTTCTTTTTTCTTTTGTGTTCTTTTTTTTTGTCGATTTTTTCTTTCTTTCATATTTAATATATATATTTATAAATATATGTACCTCGAATTTAACGCACGCACACACATGAAACAACAACAAAAGGATATTCATTTTCGAATATTTGACAAAAAATGATTTTTGCTTTGCCGAAATTACAATCTATGTAGAATTATATAGATTTGCAATTTGCACATTATTTAGCAGGTTTTTGTTAGCTTAAAACGATTCTCTCTCTTGGAAGTTATACAAAATGATATACATACACATATATATATGTATATATATATAATATTAAAGTGTATATCCTTCTCTTTATACATATACGTAAAGCAAGTATTAAAGCTCAGTTATATGATTTGTAGAGCATTGCTAAATAAATTACATTAAAAGTTAACTAATAAAAAACAAAATTGCACAGAAACTTTACAAGAATCGAAAGAAGGGAATCCAAGTTCGTTATATTTTATGTTTCGACTGAAATACATTATCATATACATCATGTATACATAAATGTATTTGGTATATATATTCAATATATTTAATAATATTTTGTTGTTGTTGTTGTTTATTAAATTGTTTGCTCAGACTACTATAGACTATGTATTTATAAGTATGCGTGTATGTATATTTCTCTCAATTATTTATTAATGCGCCTATTTTGTTTGTCGCTGGTGTGTGTGTGTGTGTGTGTGTGTGTTATGTTAAATAAAATATATGTTTTAAACAAAAAGTTCTTTAAACATTAGAAACAATGTGATGTGTGCTTCCATTTATTATTTATTTATTTATTTGTTAAATAATAATTGTTTAATATTTATGACTTTTTGACGCAACTAGTAGAAAAAAATGAATAGAGTTAATTTAGTTTAAAACATACGTTGTACATTTTTTATAAATTAGTTTTCTTTTTCACAACATAATTTGAAAGGCTTGGCGTTTAAAAATAAATTAACAAAAAGTACAGCAATTAATTAAAAAATATAATTTAAATGATTGTTTCTTCTTTTAGCCTATTTTAAAAAAGGCTTCGCTGCTCCACATATTAAACCCTTAAAATCTTTTAACTTTTACAGAAAGTTCTTGTGTTACAAATGTTAAACAATAAATATATAATGGATCTTTACTCGAATATATATGTATATAACGTGTTTTTTGCTTTTCTTTTTAAATTATTAAACTTAATTGGCGCTTCTCTTTCTTTTTCTCGATCTCTCGTTCTTGCATTCTCTCTTTTTTGCACATTTTCTTGGTATCATCTTTTGTAAGTGTATAATATTAAATATTTTTTCTTGTTTAATTAATGCTACGATTTTACGTTTTTTTACACACAAATTTCAGTTTGTTTTCTTTTGTTTTTGTTTTTGTTTGCGACTTAAATGTAAACATTTAGATTTTTTATTTGTTGCTGCATTTCTTTTTTCTTGTTTTTATATTATATGTATGTATATTTTTCATGTTCTTCATGTTAATATTTATTAATTATTTTAGAATTTGAGTAGTTCATGTGGTTCTTTCTGGCGCATTTTGGCCCTAGATCCTGCGAGTGATACGTGCATTTTCCACGCATGACTTTCTAATATGTATTGTGTCTATGTATGTACGTATGTATTTTTTGTATATGTATGTATCGGTGAGTGCGCTTACTTTTAGGTGCCACTTTTGATGAGCATGTCTATATGTATGTCAGTGTATCTATTGGATGTTGATTAACTTTCGGCTGCATTTCTCATTTCATTTTTGTTTCCTTCTGTAATTGTTTTTGTTTTTTTTCTTACTTTGTGAATTGTTTTTTATTGTTGCACGTCGTCGCTGATTGTACAACATTTATAGTACATATGTATCCGTATGTCTAGAACGCCTAAAACATCGAGAGCTAAACGTAAGCTCAGTAAATAGCAGAGGGCGGGCAGGGGGCGGGGCAGGAATCAAAGGGCACATAAGAAATTCAGCGATTTTTTTTGTTTACTTTTTTGGCGGTTTTTGCAACACTAAACTGTATTTTTCAAACATTTGACGGCACTTGTAATGCGAAATGTGAAAGTTTGCTTGGTTAGCCAACACTGAAATTGTTTAACTAACTGTTTTTTACTGCTTCCCATCTTTTAACGAGCTTAAAAACATGTGAGAACTTTGCCCAGAAGATAACATCAATTATCTCTTTTTTTTCTTTATTTTCCTGTCTTCTTCATTTATTTCTCTACTGCATTTTCTTGCTGCTGCTGTTGTTGTTTTTTTGTCAAGCGCACTAAGTGCGCCATAATTTTATTTTTATTTAATTTATAAATTAATAAAGCGTTTCATACTTTCACACATATTTTTATGCTCTTATTCTTTTTGACGTTGTTATTGTTGTTGTTGGGAGTGTTGCCTGCTGTTGACTTAAAAACAAATTCTTTTTCTTTTTTTTGCCCATTTTTTGCCTTTGCTTTGTTTTACGTGTTTCTTCTTTTTTAGTTTTAGTTTTCTTTTTGTTTTTGTTTGTTAAACTAAACTATGTACTTTACAACTAAATATCTGTAGTCTCGTGGTTATACTATACGCTATATGTTATGAATGATTATTTATGTGTGTGTTTTACCATAAATTGTTGTTACTTATTACTTTCTTTGTTATTGTTTTTGTTGTTGTTGTTATAGTTGATTGCTCCTTTCTTTCTCTTCATGTCTCCTTCTTACTCGCTTCCAGTTTGTTTAGCTGCTGTACGTAATTTTACTAAATATTTTAACTTTTACTGAAGCTCATTTAGACGCTGCTTCGAAAATTCGGTCTTCAGTTTTTGGAGAAGAGCATTAAAGACCCAATGCGCTGCAAAAACAAAAAAAAGAAAAATACAAATTAATTAGTTAGCTGTTAAGCTTTTATAACAACAACCCAATCTAATATTATGCAAAATTCATTAAACACTTTATAACCAAGAAGATAAAACCGCTTTAAAGGTTTTTTTTCTGTCAATCAACTTTTTGTGACAGCCTTGAGAGAGCGGCCAAGTTTATGCTCGGGGCACTTCCTATTTGAGTTTTTTAACCTCAGTCTTAAAACCGAGTCTTAGCCATAACTCAAACGAACTAATAGTTTGACCATTAAACTTGCTAAAAATCTGTAGTCAATAAATTTGATGATGTCTTTGATTGGTTTCGATTTCAGATTTAACCAACAAACTGCTGCCATAGTTTTCCCCCACGTGATGCTAATTACTGAGCTAGGTCAAGGTCACTTGGCTATTTTTAGCTTTTTATTTTTAGTAATGGATTACATCGAAATTCGGTTAAGCAACATTTAAAAAAACTCAAAAATTTACAAATAAGTTTAAATTAAATACTTTTAAATAAAAGAAACTCATTTAATAATAATATTTTAATTTATATTTTAATATATGTGTATTTATTCACGTTTAATATAACTCTTACTCATATGTAAACTGTTAAACCCGCATAATAAAAATCGAAACCTTGAATATAAATTCATATATTAAAATTTATATGGATTCCAGCTTAATTGATGCACTCGTACAAATCAAATATTTTAATTAATAAATCAAAATGAGATATACGGGGGTGCCACAGAAATCGCTTTCGCTTGAATATCACTTAAATTTGAATGAAATTTCTATGAAATTTAAGTGAAATTCAAGCGAAAGCGATTTCTGTGGCACCCCAGATAAACAAAATTTAGGTATGTTAAATAATCATTAGATTTAGGTCAAATAATTTTTAACCAGCCAAAAAGCATAAATTTAATAAAGTGTCAAAAATGTTCTGTATCAAAAGTGCTGTTGGTGACTGTGTAATAAAGATACTCGTTATGTTTTCCCATATTCCGCTGCTCAACCGGCATGTAAAAACTTTTATAGATATTGCGCCTTATCAGTTTCACACATGCACACACACACGCACAGACACATGCACACTCGGCGCCAAACACACCAAACAGTCTGTCGCTGCGACGTCGACGCCGACGCCGACGTCAAAGTCGCTGGCAGCGCTGTCGGTTGTCGCCTATGACGTAAACAACGTCAGCAGCAGCAGCGGCAGCGACAACAGCGTGTTATATTAAATCTTTTTTCACAAAATCATATAACAACAAAGAGGAGAGCGAAAAAACAACAACAAGATACAATACAACAAAAAATAAAAAAAAATACTGACGACAAACAAAAGTCGTAAGGGAACGAGCGGGTAACAAAACTGCACCCACGCTATAACAATAACAACAATAATACCAATACATGCAGATGAAATTGAAGAAGATAGATACATAATACTAAATACATATAATACATACAAATGTATCTATATTATGTGCAAATACATAATGTGCGAGATCTGTTAACTCTTCTGATTTGTATAGGTATTACAATATTACATAAACTTAATTTTGATCAATGTCGGGAGCATTACCTGCGTCAGGTGAACAACTATTCGAAAACAAAGCTTTCACTTGCCAAATGCTTTAACTGGCCTTGAAGTACGATAAATGCCAAAATCAAAAAACACAGAAAAAATACATAAGTAATAGCATCGGAATGTGCAACAAATGAAAGGTAATTTAGATAGTTTAAACTGAACGAATACAAGGAAATGGTTAAACAAAGTATTACTCATAGAAAGTGTAGCTGATGAAATACATATGTATACTTTGAATAAAACATGAACGTCCAATCCAAAACATAACTGACCTTACTTATACCCTAAAAAATTGCAGCTCAACCTGAACTAAGCTCACCCTATCTAAACCTAAATATTTCAGCTATTAAGTATACATTTTGAATGATTCTTGAGAGCATATTATAAATAATGTACTCGTATTTATACCAGCCAATAAAATATATGATAGGATCAATTGTTATTTAACAATATAAATAAATAAGATAAGGTCTTATTTACAAGCTTTAAATGCATAAAAGTTTAGGGGAGAATTTTATATAAACAACCACAATAACTGACAGAACCTGACTGAGAATTAATTTTCTGTATTAGCAGGCGAAGAAAAAACTAATTTTATTTCAATATGAATAATGATAAGTTTCTTTTTTAATTTGTTATAATTTAAACAGAAAAGCAATATTTATACATTCTAAACAGCAATAAATTGTCTAAAAAATATGAAAACAAATAAATTTTCTATAGTCTGAATATATCTTCAATAAATTCAGAATAGAAACTACTTAACTTTATAATTAGCACGAATTTATCTACGTTTTCTTTTCATTAAATAACATTTGGCGACAGGCGACATAATCAAAAGATATTATTATATGTACTTCACAACTAAAAGTTGTATCTTTAACATTGGGTGACTGCAAACACAGTCCTAAAATAATTATGAGTTTTACTTCAGTGTGTACTTTCCCCTATCTAAGTATGTACACCCAGCGACAAAAAAAAAGCCGCACTCTTTCTTTTACTATAACAGCTATTGGAAGTCAAGTATTCAAATTTAAAAAATATATTTGGAAAGGTCATCTAAATTCCGTTTGAATGATGCATAACTTTCCTTAACCCATTAAGTACCCATTAAAATATACGAATTTTGGAAAAAAAAAAAAATCGACCTCTTTTCCTCGATTTTTCCAAAAAAAATTTTTGATGCAAAAACATTCTTAAAACAATTTTAGGAGTGACTGCAAAAAAAAATTTTCAAAAATATTTTTGTTAGTATTTTTTATAATTGTTTGAAAACTGCAAAATAGGCACTTTTTGCATGAAAATGGGTTAAAATGGTCATTTTTGGGATTTTCAAACAATTATAAAAAATACTAACAAAAATATTTTTGAAAATTTTTTTTTGCAGTCACTCCTAAAATTGTTTTAAGAATGTTTTTGCATCAAAAATTTTTTTTGGAAAAATCGAGGAAAATATGTCGAATTTTTTTTTTTTCCAAAATTCGTATATTTTAATGGGTACTTAATGGGTTAAGGAAAGTTATGCATCATTCAAACGGAATTTAGATGACCTTTCCAAATATATTTTTTAAATTTGAATACTTGACTTCCAATAGCTGTTATAGTAAAAGAAAGAGTGCGGCTTTTTTTTTGTCGCTGGGTGTAGTCTACTTTATCTTAACTCAAATGAGACACCGTCCTATCGCAATTTGATGTATATTAGCTCTACTTGAAAATGTCTTATTATAAATGCCCATATCTAGAACTAACTAACTAACTGAGCTCAACAACCTAATGTGTTAAACTTTAGCGAGATTCAAACAGCTTTTTACCAAGGCTCTTTATTCTCTTTATACAGTTCGGGTTTTATGTACATATTATGTACTTGTGTTTTCGTTTTTGTTGGCGTAAGTTTTTGGCTTTTGTGCATTTTTAAGTGTGCTGGCACTCTGTTCCAAGTTTCCCCTCTTCCGCCATATTCCCTTCCTCCACAACACCCCTGTTGTGATTTCAGTCTGTGCATATTTCATGAAGCGCACAGAGACAGATAGAGAGAGACATACAAATAAACTGCATTCACAAAAAATGCGTAATTAGCACCTGGGGAACTTCAACAAGCTGGAATAACTTAACAGCTCTGCTGGAAACCTCACCTTATATACATACTATATGTTCATAGTCACATAGATACTGGCGTGCATATAAAGATAACGTGAAATTTACATAGGTTATAGTTGGGGGAATTGACGGCGCCTGGTTTACAATGCAGATACCGATCATACATCAGACTCGGTTCAATATATAAACTATTAAACAAGGGATAAACAATATGTATTGTCAGTGGTGTATATTATAGTAGAATATATGCCTTACCATATTTACCAAAATATTTTACATTATTTTTTTAGATTAAATGTAAGATTTCTATAAAAGCAGAATGCAAAATGAATTGTAATTTCATCTCTGTTTAGTCATAGTTGAATTGAAACTTGAGTATGCCAAATATCACTAAATAGAGCAATGACTTATGATTCTGATTCACTGCGAGACTCTAATTAAAATGATTTTACCCCACAACTTGTTAACTTAAGAGCACACTCGACAAATGTTAGCTATTCTTTGTTATTGCTTATGGTTATTCCACAAACAGAATAGAAATTAGTAGGGATGGGCATAAACGACAGACGACAGACGCCAGACGACGGACAAAACAAACCCTGAGAGATATGTGACAGACAGATAGAGAAAAAGATAGAAACACATACATAAACAAACATATATATGTGCTCATATCGAAAATAGTTTGCGAATTGCCAACAACAACTGGTCGACAGCAAAATTTGTTCATTTCATTTTCATAATATTTGCGTCTATATCTTGGGTAAATATGTATTTAGAATGTTTTGGCTTCTACTCGAAGATATGTGTGTACAAACATATACATGTATATCGAGCTTGTCCACTCGCCCAGTCTCTTGATTTATTAAAATGTTTTTCATTGCGTGCTGCACAGGGAAAGGGGAAATTGTATTTATATTTTTCTTTTTTGTATAAAATTCTAGTAAACTGTGTGCAGAATTCTTTTTGCCGACCAAGGAATCTTGCTTATATAATTTAATTTATATTCATATGATGGGCGATTTTATATATACAGTATATTCTATTTTTTAATATACATACTTTGAGGTTGAGCACAAAAATTTTTATTTATTAAACGGCAACATTTTTGTCATTGTCTGTAGGTCAAATATGTTGCAGAGCTGATCGAGATATTTTAGATAAAAGACTTGAGTTTAAAACGTGTGTTAAATTATGCTCTCAATTTTAGCTTATCAAGTTTCAAATTTGCTAGATAAAAGCGAAGCTCGACGCTCTTAATTTAGGCTACTATAAAAATGTTTAAATCACAACAAGAACCTGAATTTGAACGCATAACAAAGAAGATAACTTTTATCCAGATTTGTTATCGTGAATTAAAATCCAAGTGTTAAGTATACTAGGAAAGCGAGTCTAAGAAGCTTTGGCTAACTATTTTTAGGCATGCATTCTTAGATTGTGCACTCTTGCAGAAAAATAGGTAGGAAGTTCCGATTTTCCTTTGCTACAATAGTGTGGGAGGATTTCTAAGAAGACAAAAGAAGCTGGCTTAGTCTCTCCAATAATTGATTCATCAGAAAATCTTGAGTGCTTTCTAACTAAGCGTCGTCCTTATACTTATATTACGCAAATTCTTTAAGACTTGCAAGAATTCCAGAGCTTATTAATTAAGGCTAGTTTTTCTACTATGATTTTATGAAACCATTGTTAGTTCTTAAGTCTCTTTTGTAATTTTAAAACATTTATCTCAAATTCGAGTGATAAATTGTGATAGATTACCTGATCAGACAATGAGATTGAGTAAATAGCATAACAAATTCGACTTTCATCAATTTCTGTTCGTTCCAAGATGTTTCAAGTAAAAATCATGCAAAGAACTGAAAGTTTCTTCACCTATTAATTGGCACTCATGAAAATTTGCATTCCTCAGAGTGCCGATGAACGCACTTTTGGCCTCCTTCATCTGTTTAGTCTCATTGGCTGTCATGGGGCAGAGCATTTTAAGCTTATTGGGGCCATTGAAGAGTTCAACGTTGTCTTTTAATAAATGCCATCAGTGGCGGGAGTTGCGAGTTCAACAGACGCCCAAAAAACTCTCAATTCATTATTCACTTTTGCCTTCTTTTGTTGCTCCAATTCATCTGCTTCTCTGTTTATTCTCACACTCATCATTGTGCATATACAGTGGCGGCAGAAATAATAGGGACAAAAAAACTTGGTTGCTTCTTTTCAATATTATTCTCATCCTTGCAAGATCCAATGCATATAAACTCTTAGACTTGATACATAATCGCTATTTCTATTTAAATTTAACAAAAATTTGGTCCATATTATCATACAAGAAGAAAAAAACATAAAAATACAAAAATTTCCGGAATTCATACTGGCAGAAAAAATAGGGACAAGGAGCATTAAGTATAAAATTTTTGTTTTTTACATATTGGTTTTAAAATTTTGTGGTAGCATTTATCATTTTTAATATTCTAGAGCATCTTGGATGCATGGAGTCCACAAGTTTGGCACAGGTTTCCTCAGGAATGCCATACCAAGCCTATTGCACCTGTTCAGAGAGCACCTGCTGATTTTTGGACATATCAGACCCTAATGCCTAAACTTAATGCCGGCTTTTGATCTTCCCAGAGGTCCTCTATGGGAATTAAGTCCGTGGAATGTGCAGGTGGTTCCATGTCGCCAGTATTTTCGAGACTAATCCATTCCCTGACCAAATTCGAAGGGTGCTTTGGGTCGTTATCTTCCTGTAAAGTGGGAGTAAAGACATTTCCTCTTCAGCAAATGGCTGAATCGTAGTCCGGAGGATCTCTAGATAATATATTGCAATATATTTGGTCGGCACCAGGTTCTGGTAAGCATTTATCAGACCATACCAGACCATAACCGAACCGCCGCCGTGCTTAACAGTCTTAACTGAGTACTTGGGTTCAAAAGCTTTTCCTTTACGTCGTCTAACCTGTCTTATTCCATCGGATCCAATGAAGTTGATCTTCGTTACGTCCAACTAGAGCATATTTTTCCAATTTTCGAGTAGCAGGTGCGTATTAGCAAGTTTAAGCCTATGCTGAATATTTCGGTTACTTCAAAACGGTCGATTATGGTCTGGTATGGTCTGATAAATGCTTACCAGAACCTGGTGCCGACCAAATCTATTGCAATATATTATCTAGAGATCCTCCGGACTACGATTCAGCCATTCGCTGAAGAGGAAATGTCTTTACTCCCACTTTACAGGAAGATAACGACCCAAAGCACCCTTCGAATTTGGTCAGGGAATGGATTAGTCTCGAAAATACTGGCGACATGGAACCACCTGCACATTCCACGGACTTAATTCCCATAGAGGACCTCTGGGAAGATCAAAAGCCGGCATTAAGTTTAGGCATTAGGGTCTGATATGTCCAAAAATCAGCAGGTGCTCTCTGAACAGGTGCAATAGGCTTGGTATGGCATTCCTGAGGAAACCTGTGCCAAACTTGTGGACTCCATGCATCCAAGATGCTCTAGAATATTAAAAATGATAAATGCTACCACAACATTTTAAAACCAATATGTAAAAAACAAAAATTTTATACTTAATGCTCCTTGTCCCTATTTTTTCTGCCAGTATGAATTCCGGAAATTTTTGTATTTTTATGTTTTTTTCTTCTTTTATGATAATATGGACCAAATTTTAGTTAAATTTAAATAGAAATAGCGATTATGTATCAAGTCTAAGAGTATATATGCATTGGATCTTGCAAGGATCAGAATAATATTGAACAGAAGCAACCGAACTTTTTTGTCCCTATTAATTCTGCCGCCACTGTAAGTGTATTGTTCAACACTTTGAACTCGCAACTTTTTTAATAAGAGAACAAAAATACAAAATGCGAATTACTGGGCGTGGCACACAATACGCTGATGACAATTATCAATTCGTCCAACATCGTCAATACACAGTGTGGAAAACTTTCAAAGAAACGCAAAAAAAAAGAATGTGGAAAATTTGGGCGACGGTGTGGCCTTCGTATCTAATGTCAATAAACTTGTTGGCTTTGAAATCCAAATCAATTTTCGGGCTAAGCGAAAGCAGATTGCAAAAGAAAGAAGATAAAAAAATGGGGAGAAACAATGCAAAAGAATCGATTGCGAATTAATTAAAAAGTGTGTTTTTTTTTTTACAATTTTTCATTGAACTAATGGAAAACGTCAAATAAATATGTATGTAAAATAGTCTGAAAATTGACAGGAAACGGAAACTGAAATGGCCTGAAGCTCTGAGTGCAGATCTGGGATGGACTTCAGACAGACTTGTTCCCAATTCGATAGAATAAATAAAAAGCAAATTTCAATTTTTGCAGTGGCATTAAATACTGTCGTTGTTCTTGCTGTTGCTGTTGCTGTTGTTGTCGCTTTTTTGTTGCAACAAAATTAACTACGAAAGTAATTAAAGACCAAGGGCAGGTCTGGGGCAAGACAGGACAACTTGGGTCCGCAGGCTCATTCTCTCTTTGTATCTCGTTGTGCCTCTCTGTGCCGTGTTAAGGAAGTGTGGTCTGGGAGGTCACAAAACTCAACTTGCGCGCGCACGGAGGCAATTAACACTGCACACAGAGACGAGGGTTGATTGCGTAGGTAAATTCATTAATTTTTTAAGACTTTTGCCGATTTACTATTTAAAAAGGAATCGATTTAATCAAAGCTTTGTTTCATTTTTATTTATTTACTTTAATATCATAGCAGTCGGAAAAAGTAAATGTAAAAAGTAAAATTTTTACAATTAATTTCATTGAATTAAACTAAATCTAAAATTGAAAAGTAATAAATTAAATTAATATAAAATGTAAGCTGTACACTGAAAAGAAAAAGGGAATGCAAAAAATTATAATTGATCCAACATTTGTTGCAAGGATTGGGGAAAGCCCAGAAAAACAAAATATTTAAGTTGAAAACCACTCGGAATGTAACTTGCTTGTACTTACAAAGCTTTATTAACGCTTTAAGGGAACTAGAGCTAAACTCAAAGCTTAAATAACCTTTCAAAGCTGTTTTTATACTTTGAACTCTTCTAAAATGCAACTGATTCTTTTGTATACACATGTATAAACATCTATGGCTCAAATATATTATCCAACTCATTAAGCCTCTGTTACTGCTTAGTTTAATTATTTGTGTGGGAAATTTGCAATTCATTCGCTAATAAACAACAGCTTTATTTCAATTACAGCTTAAGTCGAAAGTCCGATTAACGCTGAGCGTACTAGTTAAATCCTGTTAAGTCGAGAACTAATAGAGCAGCCCTCGCTCAGGCTGAGGTTGAAGTTTACACGCAACAGCGCCGTTGGCGCACAATTTGTGCGCTGCAATAAAATAAAATTAAAATTTGAAACAACGGCGACAGTAACAACAACTGACAGGCAAAAGGAAGCTGTTGCCTTCCCGCCCACGCGCACCTTCCCTCTCTCTCTCTTTCTCTTTCTTTACACTCGTTACACTTACTCATAGAGTGTATGTGTATGTGTGTGTGTGTTTGTGTGTGGGCAACACAGCTGAGCTCATTCGCAGGCATCGTCATTCATCGTCATTCATTTCAGGTTCTCACTCTCCATCTCCGCTTTTCTCACCCATCTTATTGTTGTTGTATTTCTCTGTTATTTTTTCCCCTCTGTTATTTTTTGCTCTCATTTTGCTGGTAATTATGATAAGACAGTAATTACATTTATCTGTTGCTGGCAGCAAAAAGAAAAACACTCAACAATGCTAAGCAGCGCGTGGGACGCGCATAACGCTGCGTATGCGTAATATATATATGCGATATTATTATGTATACGCCTCGTGTCCAAGGTAAGCTCACTGAATTTTGCCAAAACTATACACAAATGACCTTCGCTTACACAGCTCTAGTATATATTTTATTCTCTTTATAGTGTCCACAATTCTATCATAGTAGCGAAGCTTATCTATCTTCAGCTCTTTCACAATTTCATTCTGTGTGTAGTTTGTATATTTATAGCAAAAAGATCGTTTACAACAATCAATCATATAGAAGCCACCATCGGTACTTTCTGGCATGTCCATACGTAAATACGCAAATGTAATTAAACAGGCAAACAATATACAAGCAGCAACAAAAAAATAGATGCATAGAGCGTAGGGAAAAATAATAGCTAATGAGTTACACTGTAGAACAAGAGAGTTATTTGTATTCAGATAATGGAAAATTCTTGCATTTGAAAAAAAATTTACTAAATTGAAAACTTTTTTTAGATAGTAAGTTAATTAAATATTTCTTGAGTTGAGTTAGATTGTATATTATTAACATTAATAAAACCCAGCAAAAATTAAATTTACTTTATTTACAAAATTATTCCAATGTTAAATAAATATCACTCATACGCAACGTTGTGAGTTATAGTCAACAAAAAAGTTATATAACAATTTTTTACTTTAAATAAATATTTTATAGGCACATCGCTGGGTTGACCAGTGTACAAAATAAACAGCGAACCAGAGAATAACAAATAATTAATCAATAATTACGCCTTGCGTGTATCATTTGACTGCAATAGATGCGAAGTGAGCGGTGGAGCAGGGCATTAACAAATAACAAAAAAAAAAAAACAAATAAAAAAATAAGAGTGAAATAAAAGTTCAATTAATTTACTGGCAAGCACCTGCTTTGGCATTCGCTTGCATGCAGACACATCCCACTTGCCCCTCCCCCCGTTTGGGCCACCCATTGACTAATGTCAACGCAACAACAAATTATTATTGATTACATGTCATTTGTATTGAATTGTTTGGTAGATGGGGGCAGAGAGAACGCAGAGCGGAGAGAGGAGAGCGTAGATTCTAACAAATTCAATTAGGCACTCGACTCGCTGCGAGCTACTAAATATAACTACAATTGTGTGTGGCCATTACAACACGACAGACAGAGAGAGAGCGAAAGAGAGAGAGAGAAACAAATATCAATAAAATTTCTGTCGTTGTTGTTATTATTTTCTTTTCTCTCTATCGCCTTACGTGTTACGAGTTAACAGGCCAAAAAATGAATGCATTATGTAATGCTTAGAAAGACGTAAGAACGAAAACAATAATAATAATAAACAACAACAAGTCCAGTACGCTGTTCGCTGGGGTGCATACTCTTAACCCATTTCGCAGACAAAGTAAATTAAAAACAAAACAACAGCAACAACAAAAACAACAACAAAAAGTGTGCGAACAACAATGGAATCCAGAGAATGAGAATGATAATGAGGATGATAATTACGGTGACGGTGACGACCCGCATTATTTCCTAGGCTACATAAATTAATGCAATAAATGTCTTTGTTTGTTGCCAGTTCTTATCACAAATCGCACAGTTCTTGTTGTTGTTTTTTGTATAGTTTTATTTGTTATTTTGCTAGTTTCAAGCACTTTATATGATTTAATTGATAAGCGTCAACTAAAACTATTTGTTTCTTTTTGCAATCATTGTTTTTTATTTTAATTTCAGCTGATCTGCAAAACTTGCCAAGAGAGAGCGAGGGAGATGGAGCTACTATCATCTGTCAAGCTGTTCACACCGTTGTCTACAGGATGGCAATTGCTTACCATTGAGTTACATAGCAGGCAGCTTTAGATATACATACATTTATACCTATACAACACCTGCTCAGCAAAAAACGCACACGTAACAAGATAAAAAAAAAAATACAAAAAATAAAGCGAAATTTCAATTTTCATTGTATGCGCGTTTTCCATGTTCAATTCTATTTCATTTGCTCATAAATTCTGAATGAAAATTGCATGGCACTGAAAAATGTATAAGCCAAAGCGACAGACACCGGCAGGCAGAGCGACAGAGACAGAGAACGACGCAGCCAGGCAGAGGTAGATTTTGGGCAGTGACAGCGTAGGCAAGAGGGAGAGGGAGAGAAAGAGTGCGGCAGAGGTACAAAACGAACGGACAGAAGGCAATGCAAAACGAGCAAAAAGTACGCGCTTTATCTCTCGGATACACAAACACACACACACACACACACACACACACACTCACAGGAACACACGCACACATGCAAGCTAAACAAATAGCGGCTACAATTTGAAAGCAGAAACGACAACAACAAAAATAATTGCAAAAACGAACAGAAAAAAAAATTAAAACGGGCGCAACATGGCGACGACGACGTGTGCGTTATTTAAATGATGATTTTGTTGCTGTTTGTTGTTGTTGTTGTTACTTTTGTTGTTATTATTGTTGTTGTTGTTTGTTGCTGCTGCTGCTGTCTCAATTTAAATGTTTTTTTATAGCCTGCATTCGGTGAGACTCCAAACAAAACTCGTTTTCTTACCCAAAGATCTTTTGCAAAAATAAAATAAGAAACAACAAATAACGAAATAAAGTTATACTTGTAGCAGAAGCGAAAATCATTTAATTTATTCTCGTTGCGTATGAAAACGAAACAACAAAAAAGAATACGAAAATAAACGCAAGTAACTAACATTTGTTCAGCTTTTCATTCAGTGCATTGCTCATACGTCACGTTGACGCAGCGCGTTAAGAATTAATTACGAAATACGTATACCCTTGACAGCAAAATATAAAAATTAAATTATTAAAAAAAGAAAAACAATTTAAAGCCAGCTATAACTGTGTCATCTATGAATCTTTTGCAAAGTTGATAATTAGCTGTAGACAAGTAGACATTAGATTGAACTGATTCTTGATAATTTACAGCTAAAACGATTACAATTTGCTGTAACAAATTCTAAGAATAATAGCTACGATTTAATTTATTGCCGCTTTTCTAGTTGTTGCCCAAGTCTAAATAAATAATGCTAAATGTGACTCTCATTAACATAATTCATTTAGTGTTAACACAACTGACGTGAGTGCCATATCAAAGAGTCGCAAAAAACTAGTGTTAAAATGCTATTGGGAGATTAACATTTTGGACAGATTTTATACACGTTACTTCAAAAATAAGTATAAGGGTATTTTGTAAATCAATATTGTACAAATTGTATATTACAATGTTTGCATTATTTATACACAATTAATTATTGTGTGCAATGTTAACTCATTTAATAATCTAATATTGCAAAATTTATAATTGATAATTATAATTATTTATATAATTGCTGCCCTTGTAAAACGTGTCTCTCATTATTATAATCATGTAAAAGAATCGAGGCTTATGAAGAGTTTAACAGAAACATTTACATTTAAACTGAAACTTAACATTAACTTAACATTTTAAAGCATAACCTTTCGGTTTTGAGAAATGTTCAGAGTAAACTAAAAGTAGCTTAAAATAATTTAAAGAATTCATTTTTCTAGAGTATTAAAACGTCGTTTTTTTGCCTCTACTTGATCATCATTTATAATTTGTATGCAAGCAATTGTACGCCTGCATTTGTTGTTCATAATTGTGCGCATTATTTTTGCTGTTACTGTCATTTTTTTAGCTGTTTAGCTGTTGTTGTAGCTGTTGTTGTGGTTGTTAGCCGCAGTTGTTGTTGCAGCGCGTGCGTGTTTCCAAGTTGATTTGAGGGCACTGTTACAAGGCTGCCCGGCCAACTCTGTCTCAGCCAGTCTGCCAATCTGTCTGTCTATCTGTCTATCTGTCTGTCTGTCTCTCTGTCAGTCTGTCTATCTATCGGGCAGCCCCCCAGTTGGCCAGACAGCAGCAACGTCTTAACGCGTTGGCAGTTGCAGTTGTGCATTAGATTTATGTGGCTGGTTGCATCTAAACTTGGTCTAGGTGTTTATTGGAGCGGCACAAATGTGAGCAACGAATTTCGTGCGAGTTCTAAACAAGTTTCTGTTGCGACTGTTACATTATTATTGTTTTTGTTTTTTGTTTGTTTTTTTGTGTTGAATGGCATCCCGCAGCGATTTGAACTTTAGGCAGCCGCTCAAGGCGCAATCAACCAAGCATGTGCAAAGAGATGCACCCAAAAGACGACCTCATTTCCACACCAACAAACTAATCAGACAGCTAAGCCCACCACAGGCAAGTCGGAAAATGTGACAAGCTACTGTAAAAATTGCATAAATTTTCACATAAATGTCCGACCAAATTATTTTAACGCAAGCAGCGTTTATGAAGACAAAAAGTTTATTTAATTATGAGAATTAGTATAATAATTAAAATATTACAGCTTAAAAATAGTTTAAATAAAAACAAAAATGCAGAAAAATTATTCAAATTAAGGAACTAGTTTAATATTAAACATAATAGTTATTTTTGTAACTATTCATTATTTTAAAAATACTTAAAAACTCTGAAAAATACCTAAACTTTGTCATCAAAAAGAAGTCTTATTGGCATTTTCAATTCGTATATCCAGTTTAAGCCCAAAAGCCATATCTTAGTCATATCGACGACAAACTTGAACCAATCCCCCTTTACCGATAAGCGATCGAATATTCATTGAGCACTTTGGGGCTATGTAAATAATTTAAGTAAATGCTTAAGTGCTTGTACCCAGGACTATCATTATTATTGCCCCAGTCTTAAAAAAAATATGATTGATGGCTTCATTTCGGTTAACTTTTTTCTTTTGCTTCTATCATATTTTTTTTCTTTTTTGCATTTGTTTTTGGCATGCCAAATAGAAGACAAAAATTAATTAGTGCCAATAAAAACTGTGCAAGCAAAAAGTGTCACAAGACACAAGACGATTTGACAAAACATCATAAAAATGCTTGTGTCCAAAGGTCGGACAAGGTCATGGCCAGAAATTGCTGAATGCAACAAATTTCGGAATATAAAGATATATTTGTATGTTGATTCTCTAGCTGCTTTTTCCTGATGGAAGGTCAGCATAGAAATCGTCTATAGAGTCTTGTGTAGATTCTAATGCCGGCCCACGCTACAACTTGTAAATTTTTATAATTACAAATGTTTTTTATGATTTTCTTTAGTTTTTCTTTTCATTTTGTTGTTTTGCTTAAGCTTTATGCGCCTGTTACACGCAGCGGACGCTTATAATTTATTATAATATTAATTATGAACAGCGTCTTGGCTTTGATAACATAAAAACTATACAAAAAGAAAAAATACTTTTGCTAATGAACACGCAAAGGCAACTGAAATAAGTTAGAATAAACTAGTTCTTAGTGCTTGACTTGCAGTTACCCTGTAAAAAAATCTCGTGTATATTTTACTCTTACTGAATATAACATTTATTAATGCATTTTTTAAATAAAATAATTTAAATTTTTAATGATTCAATTAGATATATTATGTTAGCCCATTCAGTTTTTCTTATTCGTATTTTAATTTTTACGATTCTAGAAAGCAAATCTTGAAATAAACTTGATCCCTTTTCGCCATTTTCTACACTACAGGGTATACCAATTTGTAACTGCACAGCTAACGCATAAAATTATATATATAATACATTAAAATATTTGGTTTATTTGCGTTTTTTCAGTTGGTTTCTTGGGCTTGACATTATTTATGCTTAAAAGAGCTTCACACACACCTACACACACACACAAATATGTACTTCCAAGGCAACCAAATGGGTCAAGTGTAAATATATATCTATCTGTTGGAGGCTTTTGCCCACTGAGTTGATTTGGTTAAACGCAAAGTTCAACGCAAAAGTGGGAGACTATTTTTGGGCATTTGGAATGGAATGGAAGGGGGTGGACATTTCAACCTGCTGGGGAAATTCCGAGCACGCAATTCGCAAAAGTTTTAATAAAGAAAATGCACAAAGCAAAGACGAAGAAGAGATATTGTTAAGGTAGAAAGATTTTTGGGAAAATTCCGGTGACTGAAGACAAGATAAAATGAAATGAGAAAAAAAAATCGCAAAATGTTGCGCTTTAAATTTCAGCGTATACCATGAATTTAAATGAAAAGGTTATTTCAATTTCGACTGTGATAGTTGGACTTGTAATTTCTAGCTAGAATCACGAACTCAGACTAAAACTGCAATTAGAAATTATTAAAATGTAGTAGATAAATCAATCCCAAGGCTTTCAGAGTTTTTGCACTAAATTTAAGATTTATTTGTGTTTAAACTAAAAATACTACAGTAAAATCTAGTTAAGCCCCAAACGTAAATTATTTGCTGGCTTGATTATATAATTTTCCATCAATAGAGAAGCAACTTTTAATATCTTTTACTACTTCTTACAACAAAAAATTCATATTTTATTTATTACTTGTCTAAATATTTTATCAGTAATCATTGAAAGCTCCTCTATAGTTGACTTGTGACACCAATTTCTTATCAAAAGTCACATTCTTTTAGTCTAGAGTACAACTTTTTTCATTTTCTTCTGCTTGCATTCAAACTAAATTCCACGCTCTGACAGTAACGAGTATTATCTCAAATGGTGTTCCCCAGCAACTGTTGATGAATCAGTGAGTCCATTGAATTCGAAATTAGACTAGAGTAAGAGCACGTAATAGGGATTATTTCATTAGAAAAATAACATATGTTCCACACGTGGGGCCAACAAGTAGGTTGCCAAAGTTTTCAGGCCCCTTGCTCGACCTTAGCGAATACCAAGAAATTCAAGTCATTCACCGACAGCTGCAACGAGTCAAACTAATTAAAAGAATGACCGGCACGCTTAGAGAGAGATAGAGACCCAGAGAAAGGAAAAATTATAGAGAGAGAAATACAGAAAGAGACAGGGCAGGAGGAAACTGTCTAAAGCACAGTCAGAACTGTTTCACTTGATGAACTGACGTTTAGGGAGGGGGCCATTTATTGTGTTGTCAAGGGGGTTGCTTTGTTTAATCAACTCCAAGACGTTGTCCAAACAGAAAACAATCAATCTTCAAATCTAATGGAATAGTATGCTGATCAAGCAAATTTCAAACGAAACAAATTACAATTTCTTCTGATTTTATTTCGCACTAACCGAAAATCATCAGTAAAAGAAAGTATGTGTATAAGGTAAAAGGAAGAGGAGTCTAGAGCAGCGGTGGGCACGCATGGGCTCTGGGAGCTAGCGGCTGCTCCCGAATTCAGATTTCGTGCCCCCCGCTGGTCTAGAGTCGTTGAATGTAAACCTTTTGTTGAAAAATAACAGCTTTGTTATCGCTAGTATCAATTTTTTGCCTTATCAATACAATCAATTGATATAAAATCATTATCGCAATATCAGTATCGATCATATTATAGTGATGATAATCTTTCAATAGTTTCCAATGTGTAGTTACTATCGATAAATAGTAATTAGGGAAAGTTATCAATAGTACTACCGTTTTTTGGACTTAAGGATAGTATAGATTTATTTAATTTTAATTAGATAACTAAGCAGTGTCGAACATAATAAGAACCTAGTGAAATTGCTTGATATAATGTACAATTCTAACACTTAAATAATTTTTTTAAAAAAAAACTTGAAATATTGAATATAGAGTAGCAAACAGTGTTCGGAGATTACTAACAACATTTGAGCCTTTTAAATCTATGTATATTTGATATTAAATACTTACAGTTGTGTTATTTGTTGTTTTGGTGGTGTTGGAAATCCAATTTGGTATCTAGATGATGACGTGTTTTTATGGTAAGTATATGCCCAGCTAGACGCAAGTAGATGTAATAGTTTCAGTTGTAGTTGTAGTTGTAGTACTAGTAGTAAATAGTAGTAGACATATAGACGAGACGACAACAACGACGATGGTAACGAAGGTGACGAGAATGCGACAAATTTGTGCATCTTCTAGAATTCAGCAAACTCCTTGGCGCACTTTTCGGTGCTGGAAATCCGCAGTGCCTCCTCCTCATAATCATCGAAATTGCTTGTGTCTCCGGGACCTTTACACCGCGGTATAAACGGCGCTTCGATTTTCTTTTGGAAAATCGCAATCCAGTCCGTGGAGGCGAACCATTTTTGGTTCTTAATATCATTAACGCCCGCTTTCAGATTGCCATAGCGTTTGGTCAGATCCACTTGCAACAGATTGCGCAACAGATCCTTCAGATCGGAGCCAAAGTGCGATGGGAAACGCACCTTGCCGGAGACGATCTTCTCATAGATCTGTATCGGTTGATCTGCAAAGAACGGCGGATATCCGGCTGCCATTTCATAGACCAAAACACCCAACGCCCACCAATCGACGGCCTTGTTATAGCCTTTGGATAAGATAATTTCGGGTGCCAGATATTCGGGTGTACCGCAAAGCGTCCAGGTGCGACCCTTAACCCGTTTGGCGAAACCAAAATCGGTGACCTTCAAATAGCCTTGCGAGTCAATCAACAGATTCTCCGGCTTCAGATCGCGATAGATGAGATCCAGATAGTGCAGATACTCAAAGGCCAGCACAATCTGTGCCGCATAGAAACGCGAATGGGGCTCCGAGAAGCGTCCGACTTTACGTAGATGCGAGAACATCTCACCGCCCGGCACATACTCGAGTACCATATAAAGATTGGAGTTATCCTTGAAATGATATCGCAGCGAGACAAGAAATGGAAACTGTATGGCCTGCAGGATGCGTTTCTCATTGAGCGTATGCTCGACCTGCTTCAGCTTAACAACCTTCTGCTTGTCCAGTATCTTCATGGCATAATAGTCTTTTGTTGGCTTGTGCTGAACGATCATGACACGGCCAAAGGAGCCCGTGCCGAGCGTTTTAATCCGCTCGAAATCATCAAGGGCAGCGGTATTGGTTGGATTGCGACGCCATTTATCCTCAAACTCCTCCTTGGCCTGTTCAAGGAACTCCTTGACAGTTTCGGCCGCGTCCACCTTCTTATTGGATGTGGTCGCGTTGTTGCCCATTTTTGAGATGGTTCCCGTCAACGATGACAAACGAAACGTGGCGCTGGCTGAGACTTGAGCTTGGTTTGAGTTGTTGCTGTTACTGTTACTGTTGCTGTTACTGTTGCTGTTTCCTGCCTGCTCCTCACTGTTAGCAGTCTCTGTTGTTCTTGTTGCGTCTGTTATTGATGTTTTTGCTTTTGTTACTGCTGCTGCAGTTCCAGTTGCTGTTGTTGTTGTTGTGGTCGGCGGCGTTGTTTTGTGGCTAGCGGCGGCTGCTTCCTGCTGTCCTCCCCCTGCACCACCGCCTTCCTCCTCGTTACTGTGCTGCTGCTGTAACTTGCCCTCTGATCCGCTGCCGCTGCCGCTTGCCGTTCCTGAACTATGATGGGATTTTTTCTTTTTTAGAAATTGTAAAATGGATTTAGCTATTTTGCCGAGTTTATAAACAACGGTGTAAAGAAAATTTTAACAATTGCTTTTGCAGCAAAGCGCAACTTTTTCACTTGTATTTGTTGTTGTTGTTGTTTTTCTTTAGCCTTTTTTTTAGCTAGCGCTTTTTGGTTTCAGCCGTAAAACTTTGCTTTTTGTTGGTTTAGTGGAAGCAGCTGCTTTTGTTGTTGTTGCAGTTTTCAATTAATTTTTAATTTTAATTTATTAATTTTTTTAACACTGCGGCTTAAACTAGTTTTACACTTTAAGCTTAAACTAACATTTGGTTTAACACTTGAAATATTTTTATATTTTTCCGCTTTTGTTGTAATTTTAATTTACTTTATTTTTTGCTGCAAAGACAAAATTAGAAAGAAAAGAAAATAACGAAAATTAGCATAAGATTTGTGACATTTCTATTTTTAATATTAGCACAATATTTAAGTAATTCGCACAGAGTTGCCATACAGTTTTTTTCGGAATTTGTTTATTTTTATCAGTTATTTATTTTATTTTTCAATTTTTTTTTTATTGATTTTTACTTCTGTTTATTTTGTGTCTTTGCGATGTGCTGGCATTTTCTTGTTATTGCTTTTGCCTTTGTGTGTGTTTGCAAGTGTCTTTGGGTCAATTAAAACCAAACTATGCACAAAAAACAATTAAACTCAATAAATAAAGCAATTTGCGTCAATTATCACGACGCAAAAATCAAAGCACAATTCGTTTAGGAAAAGCAAAATAAAAAAAAAACCAAGTGCAATATAACAACAAAAACTAAAAAACTGGCGACGATCGTGTCAAGTGTCAAAACAGCTGATGGCAGTCGTGGTATAGTGCGTTCTCGCTCGCACTCACTTTTAGATGCATCAACTGCCAGCTCGCTAAGAACTCTGATCAGCCCTAAACTCGAGCTAAAGCATTAAATTAATTATTAAATCTTTCGCTGTGCGTTTGCGTTTTGCTTTTGCACACACACTCACTGCGTTTTGCTTTTGTCTTATTTGCTTTTGCACTTGTTTTTTCGCAATTGCTTTTGCGCCCATTTACTTTATGTACGCACGCATACAGATGTGTATGTGGCTCTGCATGTGTGTGTATATGTGCCTGTGTGTATCTGTCGCTGTGTGCGTTTCTGGTTGAACTTTTTTGTACTCTCTGCTTTTGGTATACACTTCTCTACATTTTGCTGTCTGCTTTGCTTTGTCGTTTGTGTTTTCAGCTGCTCAGAGTGTTTTATTTTAGATTTTTAAATAATTTCAACTAGATAAATTGCAATATTACTTTAAGTTTTTCGTATATTATTGTAAGCTCGGTATCTTTGTGCACAAAAAAACGTTACCACAAGCACATATACACATGCATACGCATACATACACTCACACACAGATTGAATAATCGATTTTACTACACACACTCAAAATTGCTTTGAATTTGAGGTAATTTACCTTTTTCAACTAATTTTATGTTTCTAGTAATTGTAAACACATCTAGAAATTATTGCAATTTTTGCATAAATTTTTTCCGATTTTTGCACTTTAGATTTGTTGCTTAGATTTAAAATACCCGCATTAACCGCCGAAAAACCCGACCACACGCGTCAACAGCAAGATATACAATAACACAGACTAGAGTAGGGATGGGTATCGATATGGCGATATCGATATTATATCGATATTTACTAACGATATCCAAGCAGGAGACGATATGATATTTAATGCGATACCATTTAGATATATCGAGCTTTAATTCGATATATCGAAAAATACATATCATCTCAAAATTTTCGTTTTTCCCTTCTATTCTATGAGCGGTGATGCTGGTTGCATCGTGCGTTCGCGTTACACATTTCCAATATGCCAAATTAAGTAATTTTAAATCATTTTTAAACGTGATTATTTATTTATTTCGAAGTGCACTCACTTTCTGTTCGGTGCAAGTTTTAAGTTTTTAAAATTCTGATATTCTCTTTCCTTTTAAACTGCTTAAGAAGCATTTCTTTATTTAATTTGTGAATTAATAAATATTGTTATTAATTGAACAAACTGTATTCAATAAAATTTGATGTTTTTGTTGAAAACATAAGAATATCGTTTTTATCGATATTCATGGCGATACTTACGATATTTACTACGATATGATATTTTCGATATGATATTATATACGATATTATTTTGGATATCAATATCGTCACTATTTTGGATATCGCCATCCCTAGACTAGAGTTGTGTCGTTTCGCTCTGAAAAGTTCAAATGAACGGGTCATTAAGATGAACGAATGAACTTATTCAGTCAATCATGAACTAAAACGCTCATTTCGCAATATTACTATAAAATATATTCAAATTTTTCTTCTTTGTTTACTTGTAACAATGTTTCAATTTCTTTTATGTTTTTAAGTTTTAAACAATCTGAAAGCAAAAAACCAATTTACTCTTTTTCTCATTTTCAATAAGCCAGGGAATAAGTATAACCCAAAAAGTTAAAAGATAATTCTGAATCTAATAATCACATTCCACTAAAAAGAAACAGTTGTAGCCTATTCACATAATTTATCGTTCATAAGCAACTGACCAACTGAATAACTAAACGAAATTACTGATTTAGTTCACGACTGAAAAATGAACGATTAAACTTATTTAGCAAATTGAACTAAAAGCGCAACTCTAACAATAACAGTTTTGAGTAACAGCTGTTAACACAAACGAATGATGTAAGCAAGTGAAACAGCAGTTCAATAGGTAACATGTAAAAACACGAAGCAAAGAGAGAGAGAGAAACATAGAGCGAGAGCAAGTTATACTTTAGGAACACTGTGTTCTTGTTATCGCTTACCGCTAAATCGAATAATACAGCAGATATACAAAATGTACGTAAAACCAGGGAACAAATTTTAAAAAGAAACTATAATTTTTGTTTCATAAATTTATCCCTTATCAAAACCTGAAAACTGATATGTCTTTTCAATGTATTTATTGTAGATAATAATTACTTTTTTCAAAAAACAACAGCTTCTTTTCAGTTTAACATGTCACTATTAGGGAATTTCTGTTAGGTTCCTTTTTGTTGGAGTACATACATAAAGTACTTAAAATGGCTGGAAAACGGTCATACGGTTAATTTAAAAACAGCTGATTGAGCGAGAAGACTGCTTTCAAATTGTATAATATTTTTGTATTGTTGCACTGTACATAGTATAGTTGCCATTTCTACTTTTTGTATAATAAACAAGAAATTACCTGTTTTTTATGGAGACTATTTACTTTTTTCTTTTTGTGTGACTTGCTCAGTGTGCACACACTTGTTGAATGTTCACTTTTTGTGAACATTGTGACGATCTGTTAGTATTATTCAGTCATGTAGTATTTTTTATCGATCGAAATTCTGCATTTTATGGGAAACCTCATGCATCTTACAGTAGGAATCGAAAACAAAAACGTAAATAAAAGAAATATTTATTACAAGTAAGCTGTTGAAGCATGGAAAATGTTTGTCGCGTTTGTGCCAGGTCCAATATTAGCCTTATGGATATATTTTCCAAATTTGGAAACGATGGACTCCGCCCGGCTGACATGCTAATTGAAACTGTCGATTGTAATTTGCACCCAAATGATGCATTTCCAAAGAAAATATGCTTAACCTGTGTAGTTGCCACGCAAAAGACATTTAAACTCAAGCGCAGATATGAACAGAGTCATCAACACTTTTCTCGGCTTTTGAATTTAAATAACGGCTGCGATGAGCCAGAATGTGAAGAACAGACAAACACGCAAACCGAATTCCAAGACAATCTGGAGGCAAAGGAGAATGAGAGAGACAATACTGAGGAAGTAACAACGGAATGTCTTAAATTTGAAGTGGAGGAAACAGAGATGGAAGATTGCCAAATAAATGAAGTGTCAATAAAGAAAGAACAGGAGGAGGAAGAAGAGGAAGAAAGCCAACTGCAAGAAATGGCGATGGGAGATGAGTTTATAAAGAATGAACCGACATTTATGGAATCAAATTCGATAAATAATTACTTGATCGATAATAATAAGCTCTCGACACATTTCTGTGACCATTGCGGCGAGGGATTTCCCAACAATACAAAACTCATTCTTCATTCTCTAGATCACTATAATCTTGATCAGAATAATCAGTGTCCATATTGCCCAAAGTCTTATAAATTCCGCAAAGGTCTCAACTACCATGTTGTTGTTCACTCTGGCGAACAGCCCTACAAATGTCCCCACTGTCCGAGGACCTTCTTCTACAAAACGACCATAGATCGGCATGTTTTGATACACTTGAATTTCCGACCGTTCAAGTGCTCGCACTGCGATCAGAGTTTTACGTACTTTGCCCAGCTCAAATATCATCAGCTCGCTGAGCACCTTGGCAAACGCAGCAAGTGCAATTACTGCCCGTTGTCATTTCGCACCTACGATAAGCTAAAGAAACACATGCGAGTTCATTCCAGCGATCGGCCGCTACAATGTCCCCACTGTCCGAATCGCTTCTTTAAGCAGGGCCATCTGAGGAATCACATGGCGACGCACTTAATTGAGCGTCCGTTCAAATGCGAGGATTGCCTGAAGGCATTTGCCACCCGAAGTGACTTTAATCAGCACAACAACTTCCAATGCCAGGTGCCGAAGAACATCAAGAGAGAAAAGTCCCATTCCATTCGCACAAGATTCGATACTCGTTTCAAAACTGAAAAACATGAAACGTAACTTTAAAAAATGTTGTAAAATGAAATTATAGCTAGCCTGTTAAATTTCGATTAGAATTAGTAATTAATTAAATTATTTTTGGAAATAATCGTACTGACTATACAGTTTAATGTTGAAAAATGTGTTATTATTTAATGATTACGATTACAAAAAATCAGAAATTATCTAAAATTATTACAATTATTCAAAAATAGTCAGAAATAATCAAAAATAATCTTTTTAAGTAGTTGGATTATTTTTGAATATTTCTGATTATTTTCGACTATTTAGATGCAAAAATGTTTCTTCTTTATTTTTTAACTTTACATAATACATAAGTTTCGTACACATATTTAAAAAGTATTTTTTTAATTTGCTATCATTATAACTAATTTTTCAAACGAAAAGTCAGACAATGATTGCCATATAGGGCTATTTATAAGACCGGCAAACGAAAGCAGTCGTTTAACTGGCGTCAAAGATGTTAATATAATATTGTACGCAAGGGATGCTTTCTTCAAAATTCTATAATTAAGACAAATATCTTCTAAGATGTTATTGAAGAAAGAAGAATCATTTTTGTAATAAACTGTATTGTTCAAAATAATTTGATTATGACTAAATAGTCGAAAGTAATCTAAAAAAAAAACTTGAAAATTCTGAAATAATCAAAAATAATTCGACTACTTAAAATGATTATTATTGATTATTTCTGATTATTTTTGAATAATTGTAATAATTTTAGATTATTTCTGATTTTTTTAGTCGTAAGCTGAAATAATTGGGCAAAACCGAAAATAATCTTAATTTCATCGTTAGTTCGACTTTTAAACAAAAATAATCTAATTACTAATGACTATGATTAATAATCATTACTTAACAAGTATGAATTAAAGACATGTCAGTTTATTCCCCACTTTATTTATTGTATTGCTTACAAAATAATACTTATTTTAAATGTTATTTCAAAAAGTGCCTTACAATTAAAATTGTAAATTAAAAGTTACGGAAGAAAAACACATTGATCTTTTATTTTAAGATAAAAATAAACAATTGGAGATATTTTTGTTTTTTGATTTGTATAATAAAAATCAATTGTTTGCCAGGACACTTTATGCAAATCAAGAGGATATCTATTCCTAAAGATATCTTTTCAAGTTGAATCTCTTTTATATATAGTTTACTCTTTCAATTTTATGGTAAAGTTGGCAAATTAGATGTGATTTCGTTCGCTTCACAATCAGTCTCTTTTTCCTTTTCCCCCTTTCTTACTATGGTTGAATACACGTATCTAGCTTCAATTTACATACGTAATTCATACAGCTTAAAAATGTTTCTTCAGATCTCTTCTGTACAGTGGATAATTGTGGTCGCATTAATTTTTAACAATTATAACTTGTACACATAAGCATATGTAGGAGTCATCTAACTAAAATTAATTGTTAAGGCTTTTAAAACTCAATTTCATGCAACTCCTTGGTGGATTGTGCCTGCATTTTGCACGTCTCTGCGAGATTAACGGGAGGCTTCTTCGGATACTGGAACTCTTGATGCGAGTATCGATTATTGTAGTATGCTTTCAATGCTTGAGGCTTATCAAAATACGGTTGCAAGTTGAGACTGTGCTCCTTGAACGTGGCCTCCATTTGCACCATACACTGCTGCAATTGATCCTGTCCCACGCTGGTCAGATCGGTTAAAAGGCCCAGCAGAAAGTGAATATTCTGATCGCTGCTTAGATCCCATTTCAAGCCAGTGACCGAGGCGGCGATACTCGAGGCCGCAATCGTGCTCGCCGTGTACTTGGCAAACTGATGCTCCTTGGCCGCCAACGATATGAAAGTCTGGGCATGCTGACGCACTTTATCAATGTTCAGATCGGTAAAGTTTTTACTTTTGACGGCCAGACGTACGATCAGCAGCTCCAGGAAATCCAGCGGTGTCACCGAGGACAGATCCCAGCCCAGACGACTCAGCACGAACAGCTCCCACTTGATCAGATCGTCCTTGTTGATGCTGTTGTCCGTGTAGAATACCAACAGCTCGGCGGACAGTGCATAACAGTTGGGCTCGCGCAGCTTGGAGGCGAGCAGCAAACAGGCAGCTGCCAAGATCTGTAGATGCGTCTTGCGCACCGACTTCGAGGACAGAAAGCGATCCATGTAGCTGAGGGCCAGTAGCACCACCTTTAATTTAATTTAATTTATTTTATTTTAATTCCTAGTGCTACCAGCTAACGCTTATTATTTATTTATTTACCTCCTCCTGGCACTTCTCCTCCGTGCACACCTCCATCATCCAGTCGGCGACGATCTTGCGCATCGGCGGCGTAATGTCTTTCTGTACGGTCTTGAAATATGTCTCAACGATCTGCGAGTGCTTCTCCTCGCATTTAAGCGCATTCTCTAGACAGCGATCCGTTTCAAAAATCGGATCTTTAATAACCACATGCGCATTTGGATATTTGTTGTTGTTGTTATTGTTACTGTGAATTTCCCGATTGTCTGCAGCAATTGTTTTTGCTTGTGGCGTCCGTAAGAAGTTCGACTTTTGCGTTGTGGGTGATTGAAATTTTAAATAACTCAATTCGTACATTCTATTTGGCAAAATTAATTCATATTAACATTTATTGCAAATTTTCGATGTCTTCATTCAATTTGCAATCTCGATTTTATTTTTATTTTGAAGCGCCACTTAATAAGTAATTTATTAAAACGATAGACGTTGATTGCCGACACACGTTTTTAGATAGTGATTCTAATTTGTGTTGCCTGGTATTAGCTAAATTTATATAAATTTGTTATAATGAAATTCAGTTCGCGATAAAAAATGTATAGCAATAGTTTCCATAAAAAGTGTGGCAGTATTTTTCAAAGTCATATTATCGATCTTTATTCTGGATTTTATCGCAAGCCTCGTGTCCAGTGCTGCCAGAGTCGCTTTTTTCCCGTCAAATCTGGCTGTTTTCAAAGGCCATTTGCTAGAAAAATTTGCAAACAGCGGTCAGCGGGAATTCTGGCTTTTTTGTTTGTTGAAATGCTTTTTTTCAGATTTTTTTGTAAATGCCTAAATAAAGGGGAAATTAAAGCCCAAAATAACAAAATTCGCTTCGTGAAATGGCAAAATAATGACAGCACTACAAAATTTTAGATTGGAGTCAATTCCTATAAGGATTCTGGGGGCAACAATACTTTTGCAGAGTTGGTTGCAGGATTATCATATCAAGAGAATGAGGACAACATCGATGAAATTATTCACATTTTATGAATAAAAGATCAGCTGCTGCTCAAATGGCTCACTTTAGTTATAAAAAACTGTTGTTGTGCGCTCACTCTACTCTTTTCGGGTTAAAAGCATAATATCCAGTAGTTGAAAATATTTTGGACGCTCAAAATGTTCGATGTTTTGATTTCGGACCTTACAGAATTCAGTGTGACAGCATAATACCAAAAATCATTAAAAAGTTGAGAGATTGTTGGTCTTATACTGCTGTGGTCACACTGTTGCGTCAACTGTGCACATAAAATAAATAAACAACAAAATAAATAAATTAAATTAAATTGAATATAATTGAAGAATGAAAATGGACAATACGGTCATAAGACAATTGGTAGCAACTAATACCCTAATTATGGGATTAATGACCACTTATATTGTACTAAAAGAGGTTAGATCCCACAAGATCGGTCTGTGTTGCACTTCTTCTATTAATTTAATTCGTTCTTCATTGTCAAAGAGCTCAATGCGGCCCTTATTTTGTTGCTTATTTGGCTCCATTGCTGCTCAAAATGATTTCGACTAGTCGAAACACTGAACGAATCGATGTTTTGAAAGGTCAAAAAAAAAGCTGCCAGCTGTCATTAAAGAGTGTTGTAAAACACCCAACAATTTTCTGAGCTGCCCAAATTTAGGTACTGGATACAAGGGTTTAGAAATAGCCTTACAAAATAATTTCGAGCCAGTTTGCAACCCTTTTTTTTATATGGAGTTGATACCTTTCAAACTGGTTTTTCAACAACTGGATACTATGCTAAAAACCAGAAATTAATGAATTGAAAAACTAGCTTTTTTATGGCTTTTTTTAAAATAAATTTTTCAGCTTTTTTCCATCGTTCCTCCCGTCAAAAACAGCTTTTTTTCCAAACAAAAGTTGGCAGCACTGCTCGTGTCGAGTTAAGCTGCTATCGATAGTCATAAGCAAAACCATTTGTTCAAAGTATCGATAGTTCCCGCTTGACGCTTCCTCTCGCAAACAGAACAAATTGAAAACGAAAAAAAAAAGAAAATTAAATAAGTATTAATAAATCAACTGTTGAAACATGGAGTATGCTTGTCGCGTTTGTACCAAGTCAGACGTTCTCCTGATAGATATATTCTCTACATTCAAGAAAGATAAGTTCAGCGCGGCAGAAATGCTTATTGAATGCGTCGACTCTTGTGTGAGCCCGGATGATCCATATCCAAAGAAAATGTGCCTACCTTGTCTCGCTGCCACAAAAAAGGCCTTTGGATTCAAGCGCAAATATGAAAAGAGCTATAAACACTTTTCTCAGCTCTTGACCCTTAACAACAACTGCGAGGAGCCAGAACGTGGAGTACAGTCAAACACGCAAAGCGAATACCAAGACGCAAAGGAGAATGAGAGAGACAATGCAAATGGAGTTATGGAAGAAGACACAATAAAACGTTTTAAATTTGAAGAAGACGAGGAAGAGAAGAACGAAATGGAGGTATCTTTATTGGATCCTTGGCAATTGTGTCACTTCTCAATGAGGAATGAGTCGACCATTATGGAATGGGACACGAATGGCGTCCCTAACTCAAATGCCGATACAATCGATAAAGATAATGTTGACAGAACGATCCTCAAGTATTTTTGTGACACTTGCCACAAGGAATTCCCCAACAACACGAAGCTAATCCAGCATTCTATAGATCACTATAATCTCGATAACAATCAGTGCCCGTACTGCGGTAAGACCTATAAATATCGTCATTGTCTCAGAGATCATGTTATTGTTCACTCTGGAGAACGAAACTACGAGTGTCCTTACTGTGATAAGGCATTCTTTTACAGCAGTGGCAGAAATAGCCATATCCGCCATATCCATAAGGATGACCAATCGGTCAAGCGTGCTGTTGAGAAGATGGCTTTAACGTCCAGCCCACCACCCGCTAAGAAGATGGCTTTAACGTCCAGCCCACCACCCGCTAAGAAGATGGCTTTAACGTCCAGCCCACCACCCGCTAAGAAGATGGCTTTAACGTCCAGCCCACCACCCGCTAAGAAGATGGCTTTAACGTCCAGCCCACCACCCGTTAAGAAGATGGCTTCAACGTCCAGCCCACCACCCGTTAAGAAGATGGCTTCAACGTCCAGCCCACCAACCGAAGAGATGATGGCTTCAACGTCCAGCCCACCACCCGTTAAGAAGATGTCTTCAACGTCCAGCCCACCAACCGCAGAGATGATGGCTTCAACGTCCAGCCCACCACCCGTTAAGAATATGGCTTCAACGTCCAGGCCACACCCCGTTAAGAAGATGGCTTCAACGTCCAGCCCACCACCCGTTAAGAAGATGGCTTCAACGTCCAGCCCACCAACCGCAGAGATGATGGCTTCAACGTCCAGCCCACCACCCGTTAAGAAGATGGCTTCAACGTCCAGCCCACCAACCGCAGAGATGATGGCTTCAACGTCCAGCCCACCACCCGTTAAGAAGATGGCTTCAACGTCCAGGCCACCACCCGCTAAGAAGATGGCTTTAACGTCCAGCCCACCACACGTTAAGAAGATGGCTTTAACGTCCAGCCCACCACCCGCTAAGAAGATGGCTTTAACGTCCAGCCCACCACCCGCTAAGAAGATGGCTTTAACGTCCAGCCCACCACCCGTTAAGAAGATGGCTTCAACGTCCAGCCCACCACCCGTTAAGAAGATGGCTTCAACGTCCAGCCCACCAACCGAAGAGATGATGGCTTCAACGTCCAGCCCACCACCCGTTAAGAAGATGGCTTCAACGTCCAGCCCACCAACCGAAGAGATGATGGCTTCAACGTCCAGCCCACCACCCGTTAAGAAGATGGCTTCAACGTCCAGCCCACCACCCGTTAAGAAGATGGCTTCAACGTCCAGCCCACCACCCGTTAAGAATATGGCTTCAACGTCCAGGCCACCACCCGCTAAGAAGATGGCTTTAACGTCCAGCCCACCACCCGCTAAGAAGATGGCTTTAACGTCCAGCCCACCACACGTTAAGAAGATGGCTTTAACGTCCAGCCCATCACCAGAATGTACTTTTAAATGCAAATACTGCCCGAAGTCATTCAGGACAAACAATATGCTACAAAAACATATCCAAATACATTCCAGTGATCGACCGTTCAAGTGTCCGCAATGTCCGTACCGTTTTAAGCTTGAACCAAATCTTCAAAATCACCTTGTGACACATTTAAACGAACGTCCGCATGTTTGTGAGGATTGCAAAAAATCATTCAAACTCATCGGGGAATTGAAACGTCATAAACGCTTCACCTGTAAAGTCAACAACAAATCAAAGTCATTTTCGAGAAGCTTAAGACTCCGGACCACTGAAGAAAACCCATGTCCTAATGAAAATAATAATGAGTAACTTAAAAAAAGATATGTTTGTATTGGTAAAACATCTTGAAAAAATAATATTTAATCATAATAAGTAATTTAAAATAAAAATAAATTTGTTTGTTCTCTTAAAATATCTTGAAAAAACAATTGTTATTCATAATAATAATAAGAAACTTTGGTAAAAAAATATATTTTGTAGGAATTGTTAAAATATCTTTAAAAAAAAAGAAACTAATTAAACATAATAATAAGTAACTTTGTTAAACAAAATATATTGTGTGTATTGTTAAAATATCTTTTTTTTATTTGTCTGGTAAAAAAGTAAGTAGTGTTTCATTCTTACTACTTTTTTTTACCAGTCAAATAAAAAAAACATATTTTAACAATACATACAAGATATATTTCACAAAAAAATTTAGATTAGTGTTAATACATAATTTATAAATACTTTTGTGCCATCCCAGCAAACATTTGGGCGATTGTACAATCGTCCATCGCCGAAAAAGAGTCTTCTGCGATTCGCGCAGGAGATTAATAGAAGATGAATCTTCCATTGCGATTGTTTAGCGATAGAAAGCTATAAATAGAAAAAAAGTAATGTGGCAAAGTCTTCTGCGAGTCGCGCACAAGTGTTTTGGAAGATGAATCTTTCCAGGCGATTGTTTAGCGAGACCAAAAAACAAAAATGAGCTCCACGTCTAGAGCAATTTAATTCAGATTTTTTCTAGTAGACTAAATTGTTGATCCCGTAGCTCACTAGTTAGAGTTGCCGACTCCGAACTTTAAATTCCGAGGTTCGAATTCCCCTGTTGTGCTACAACTGTTGTTACATAATCTGCTGTGACAAATTCGTGGACCAACAAAGAAAGCTTCTTTGGCTACCTCGCAGAAGCGCGTCTTAACAATACAAAAAAAAAAAGTAAATTTTTTTTTTTAGAAAGAGCCACTTCCGCGACTCTTCTTAGGAGAGTCGCGGAAGAGTCTTTTAGAAGACTCGCAAAAGAGTCTTTCCGAAGTGTCGCGGAAGTGGCTCACTCTCTAACAAAAGGAGATCAAAAAGCGATTAGAAGGCGATGTCGCCTGAAACTTTTAGGCGAGTCGCCTGAGACTCTCTGGCGATTAAAATTGTTTGCTGGGATATGGTATTTTTTGTTAAGTTAAGCGGTATTTTCTGTCGCCCAAAATTCTGTATTTTATCGCACGCTGCCTGCGTCTCACAATCAATAATAAATTTTGTAGAGCAAAAAAACATAAACAAGTCGAATGATTTCAAAATAAGTTGGTAGATAACATGGAGAACGTTTGTCGGATCTGCACAAGCAACGCCGTAACACTTGTGGACATATTCGCCCGACGAGAGCAGACGGAGACGGAGGAACTTTGTCTGGCGGAGATTCTAAACGAATGCGTCGATTGCAATGTGCGGCCCGATGATGCTTTGCCGAAGCAGATATGTTTATCCTGTGTTCTCGACGCACAAAATGCGTTTCAATTCAAGCGAAGATGCGAGCAGAGTCATCGACACTTTTGTGAGCTGCTGAGGAAGAAGCAAAACTTTAGCGAGGACTGGCAGGATTTTAAGACGCTGTGTAAAAAGGAAGTGGAGGAAATTGAAGACGTGATGAAGACAGAAGAATATGTTATGGAAGACGATACTTATCCTGAGAGGAAAACAGGCAATCAATTGCTCCTTAGAGAAGACAGCAGCAAATCAAGTATTAATAAAGAGTTATTGCCAAATGAGACGCAACATCAGTGTGACACTTGCAATGAGGTATTTCCCAATAGGACCAATCTGATGGTGCACGCACTAGTCCATACCAACGACGATGATAATCCTGACAAGTGCCCGCACTGCGGAAAAGTCTTCACCACTCGCGGCAGTCTCACCAGGCACATTCGGGTGCATTCCGGGGAACGTCCATACAAATGCCTGTACTGCGAGAAGAGCTTCACCCAGAGCTGTAATCTCGACAAGCATGTGCGCATTCATTCCGGCGAGCGACCTTACAAGTGCTCCCACTGCCAGAAGGCCTTCACCCAGAGCAGTCATCTAGTGAACCACATGCGCATTCATTCCTACAAATGCAACCACTGTCCCAAGAACTTTTCCGACGAATCTCTGCTACAGGAACATGTTCGTGCTCATTTAAACAGACTTGCCCAGCGTCAAGAGAAACTTTTCAGCAGAACGGATCTGGTTCAATCTCTCGATCGTCTGTACAAATGCTCCCTCTGTCCAAAGAGTTTTCCCAGCAGGGGAGATCTCGAGAGACATAGTCGCGTTCATTCTGGCGAGCGTCCGTTTAAATGTTCCTTCTGCGCGAAGAGCTTCAGCCAAAGTGATAACCTGGATCGGCATATGCGCGTGCATTCTGGAGAACGACCCTACAAGTGCCTCTACTGCCAAAAGGATTTCATCCAGAGCACCCATCTAGTGAATCACCTTCGAATCCATTCGGGCGAGCGGCCGTTTGAGTGCACCCATTGTCCAAAGACTTTTACCCGTCGCGAGAATCTCAAAAAACATTATCACAGTCATTTGTCTGAAATAATTGATAAGCCGATAAACAAACGATCGTCTCATGGATAATCGGGGTAGGAAAATCTATTAATCTATGTTGCTAAAACCAAAAACATTAATTATAACATACAATATCTAAGAAGATAGATTAATATCGTAGAATAAAATAATTGTTAAAGCAAACAAGATTTACAGTTCCTTATTATTTAAAATATATTTTTCATTCCAAATTGGATCCAATAAAAAATTCAGTTGATTTAGTTTTTGATTAAATATATCTCGACTTCAGAATCTGAATCTGAAGTTCAGATGACATTATTCAGTTGACAGTATTTAAGTGTTTCAAGACTGCATTCTGTAAAAATAAATAGCATTATAACCCTTTAAGGTCAGTTATTATATTGTCTGGCACACTAACAAATTTCATTATACTTTTTATTTTTATAAATTACATTTGCATAAAAGAAAATTCGATTATTTTACAGAGAAAATTTTGCGCTCACTGTTATTAACATATCACCAAACGGTTACGCTTTGCGGTTACACTCTGTGTATATTGTGCTGCCACCTAGTTTTGACAAACTTGGGCCAAGGCTGCCACATAGTTTCAAGATTTGTCTCTGATGCATTTTTTTTATTAGAGGTGTGTGCTTGTCCCAATGCTTCGATGTTTGCTGAACACATTAAACTTTTTAGAAACGGTTTTAGAATCTGAAATCTCATCTGTAAAAGAGATTGTATTAACCATATTTGAAATTCTTTCTTTCCAATATTTTAGAGGGTCAGGATGATTGTTTATTTTTTGTACCGATGCTTCCGATGCTTTGCAGGCATCGATGCTTCTCTACCTCTAATAAACACACACACATACGCGCTTTAGTAGCTGTGCGGTTCCCGAAACAAAAAGAATAAACGATTAACATTTCGGAATATATTAATAAATATAGAACGAATATAATATAATAAATATAATGTGAAAATTAAAACTGTGAAAAAACAGAAAGCAAGGCATTTAAATAATAAATACAATAGCAAACTGTGACGCTGGTAATATTGTATGTGTGTATACAATAAAGTTTGTGTGTGTGTGTGAGTGTGGGTGCACTTTGTTTCCTGCTGAAGAAATTATTTGTTTGGAAATTATTGCCAGGTGAGCAAAATATATTTTTGTAAGCCCAATTAAAAATTGCTGATCAATTCGCTTGTGATTTAATAAAGTGGCTCGTGCCCCAATGACTCAATCATTGAATGGAGCAGGGGAGGGAACCAATTCGTTCTACCTGGCGCCAGCATTATATACAAACATACATATATACATGCATACATACCTTAGTCATGCTTATTCGATTCGCATTATAAGCCTACGGGCTTTGCGTTGTCTGCAATGTGTTTCTGCACTCAGTTGGCGGTACGATTTAGGTGCAGCTGCACTTAAAATGTACCCAGCGTACACTCATCCAAGTAACGATACATTTTAACCCTCTTGTGTACTTTGGATAAATGCGCAAAACCAACCATTCGAAACAAAATAAATTATTGTGTAATACGACACAGCTATTTCCACTAAAGTCACGTTGAACGCTGTATAGTACGAGGTGATTAATATTAATTAATGTCAAAGGGTTGCACTTACGGGTTAAGCACTTCACTTTTTGCATACATAAATGTGTGTATTTGTGTGTGTTTCTTGCTGTTGGTGTCTGTCGCTGCGTTCATTCACTTTCAAATTAGCTTTTTGCGCTGCAAAGCTTTTATTGTTGTCATTTAGTTGGGCCTTCCAAATAGTATTTACTGTGCTCGCCGGCTCTCTCCCTCACTCCAACTGAGCAACTCTATCTTCGTTTCTGTCTTTCATTTTGATTTGCTTTTATTTACATGCACCAAGAAATGTTTATTTTTAGGTGCACGCGCACCGAGCCAAACGTTTTTCGCTTATGACAAACAATAAAAACAATAACGAAGCAAAAGCTGTGCATATTTGACACAGTCAGCGCACTTGCTATATCGTAAAAGTAAAACAATTGTTGAAAAAAATTTTAACTATTTTGCTGTTTAGGAATTTTTTAGTGCCTGTATTTATATGATAGCTAAAATAATAAACAGGAAATTTGCAATTTTTATAGTTGTTAAATAGTTTTATATTTAGCGATAAACGTAAAATCATTTTTTAATTATATAGCATTATTTATTTAACGGAAGAAGAATTCTAATTGCTAAAAAAAATAATTATTTGCTTTTAAGAATTAGATAAGAGTATAAATATTTGAAGATCCTAAGAGTAGAAAGGTGATTGCTATGTAGTATTGCAGATTTCCCACAGATAAGATACATTCTAGATGTATGATATATGCAATAGAATTTATAGATAGAATATCGCCAGATGGGTTTGTCGTATAGTATTCGCCAGATGGGTTTGTCGTATAGTATGTTCAACTGTGCCTTTGCTTTGGCAACAGTTCAACATTCATTTTCACTTTCCAATTGCTCGTCACACGCAATGCTGATCCGACATCATCTCGCAAAAGGCATTTCACTTTAAAATGATTGAATCAGTTTAATTGAATGCACGTGTACATGTGTATGTATATTTATATGTTTCTATATTTATATGATTTGCTGTTTACGCTTATGATTTTATTGCAACGCTCGCAATTTTCAGTTTGAGGGCAGGTCAGTGCATCAGATTGCTTGGCTGCTGCTGGTAACAATTAATTTACATTTATTACACGGCCTCGCTCTTTGTGTTCGTCTTTCAAATGTCGCCGACTTGCCACGCGCTTGAAATTTATGCCCAGATTTCTTGTCCCAATGAAATGTAAATGTAACACTCACTTATCTCCCCTATGTCGTATAAAATTACCTGGCTTGTCTCTGAGGCGCCTCCTAATTCAAATGGGGTCGCTTTCGGCCTATGGCATTCTACCTTTTGCGTGGGCAGATGGCTTGTCCCACCTGGGACATAAGAATGTACAGTTAGCATAGCAATTGTTTTGACAAAGACAGAAATTGTAAAAACAAGCTAAACCCATGGGCTCCCATTATTTCCATGTTTCAACATGCTCTAAAAACCGTAAGCAATAATAATAAAATAGGTAATAAATAAAATATCAAGAATATATTTATTTTCTTTATGTTTATTATTTTGTTGAAACAATTTCTTGACTTAACTGTATGTAAAATATGTTGACAGAAAATTAAAATTCTATGGCATACAGAGTCTTTGGAAAAAGTGTGTACTAAGTGTATACTAGCTAAGCTGACATTTGATAAATCATGCATTAAATAAATTATAATAATTATTAACAGGTATCTTTGTTATGAAAGATCCGGTTTGCAATTTAATTGCTTAATTGAAGTAGCTTATATTGATAGTATAAATATAAATATTTTCTATTCTATTGATATAAATATTTAAAATTTAAATAATTACAAGTTTACGAATAATGCAAATAAAATATATATTTTTTTTTGTATTATCAGTTATTTATTTCCATTTCAATCAATTGTATAAAATTACTTATTTTCAAAATCAAAGTACTTATAAGGGTAAATAAACTTCGGCTCCAATGTGTTTTCACAATAAACCAATAAGTCGGCAAACAAATCGCATTTCTTCCCCCTCTACGCTCTCCGTTTCCACGATGATTTTGTTGCTTTACCTTGTTTTGTTTTTCCTTGGTTACGCTTCTGCTTCTGGTTAATATGTGTATGTACAAAAGTATAGTTAATATAATTCTCTTGCAGCTTACGCTAAGATTACTTTGTCGCTCAGAAATTTAGTTGCATTAAGCACAACTTGCCCTCTTCAATGAGTATCTGCGCTGTCAACGAACCCAAATGTGCACCTAGTCTATGTAATGTGAGTATATAACAAAATAAAATAGGCATGAGTATTTTATTGTTAGTTTTTCAATGTTTGCATGCGTCAAATTGTGATGATTAATACTCTTTTTCATATCGCACTGCGCAATCAGTAGCTGCTTATAAACTAAACTTGCGTAATTACAGGTTATTAGATTTTTATATAAAATAAAAGGGACAAACTCAAAAGAAATTAATTTTTATTTGCGAAAGATACATTTGATTTATTTAAATTTATTTAATGAAAATATTAATAGATGTGGCATGCTTTAACATTAACATTTTTTTTTATTGTTCTTAACTAACATTTACAACTAACATTAACATCTACACTTTAACATCTAATCTTTTCCACAGCAATATTACTTCATAGATACTGTAATTACTGTTAATGACATTTACATTATTCTATTACGTAGCAAATAAAACATTTTTCTATTTATTACTCCTATTTATATGTATATATCCCCAGTATCTACAAAATACATCTAATACTTTCCTATATCTTTCCCTTGTTTACTAATTATTTTCGCATTAGTTCTAAAATATAATACGTATGAGAATTTATTACGTATTTTATAAGAGCTCGCATAAGACAAGTCAATATATTTTACTACCCACCAAACTTTTAATTAACTAGCTATTTTTGCTGTAAATAATCTCTGTTTTCACACTCCAACTATTACTTTAACATCTTGTCACCTTGCAAGGTCTTTGATTATCTTTTCTATTTCTCTTATCTGACATGATAGCTATCTCTCGCCATATCAGTATATAGACCATACATCTGATAACAGATACCTTAATTTGCAATTACCAGTTTAAATTTATGTAATTTTGCAAAATATGTGGCACATGTGATAATAGCATCAATTAGCAGGCCGTAAATTTGCACCGAATTCCCGTGCGTTTCCCATCTGCTTTGAGAACTCGAGATGTTCGTGTGTTGCGTCAGGTAAACACCTTACAGTTTGCACCTGAGTTATTCTTTTAATAAATGCTAATATCAGCTAAATGCCAATTAATTGACTCGTCGTGTGTATAAATTTGCATACATACTATGTGCACACGAGTATTCCAATTATTTTCTTGTTCGGAATTCAATAATAAATTGAGGGTCATGGGGGAATATTGAGGGTCATATTCTGCTACTTCCTATCGTCAGGGAGATGGCAACGCCGACAAGATGATAAGTTGGCAGCTCCTAAGTGAAAAGTGAGCAGCTCCAAAGTGACAAGTTGTCAGTCTTTATAGAAAGGTTGCCAGATTGATCATAAAACGGATTGGTCTGACATCCTGGCAAATCTGTTTCTGATTTTATTGCAAATATTTGTCATGTAGATAGACTTCGTGTTAACAATAATAACAGAATGTTAACGTTAACAATAACATCTGATTATTATTTAAATTTGAATTACACATTTATTAGCACTTTTATATTCGCTGTAAATTAAGACAAATTAAATATCAAAACTAGGTTAAATTAAAACAAGTTGTTTGTATAAATCATACATTTTAAATCAGGTTTTGTAATCGATATTCTGTAAATGATTTAACACACCTCGTGTTTTTATACGCCTCATCACAGGCACGCCCACTAAAATACCACTTTATTGTCCAGCCTAATTGGGTGTTTTTGGTCACGCCCCGTCCTCAGTTAACTTGAGCATTTGAACTTGCGTGTGACTGCCTCAAAGTTTAAAACGATTAAATTATTAATTATTTTCTTGGCCGTTTAGTCGTGTACTATAATTTTGTAGAGCAGCGTTAATTACAAGAGCACGTATTGCAAAAAAAAAATTAATAAAAGAAAACGTGTCTTGGAAAAAACTGCTTAGACTTGAGGTTTTTTGGTATCGTGACGAGTTTCATATTTTAGTTTTCAACATATCGATTGATACATGATCGATATACATACATATGCTGAAAAACCGAGACGATCGTTCATTCAACCACGGACCCTGAACGTCTGAGCAACTCCTCTCAATCTCAATCACAGCGAATTTTTGTCTCTCTTTCTCCCGCTGAGTGCGGATTGCACGATCTACGATGAGCTGCTTATAGCGCAACATAGACCAAAAAACCAGTCTATTGTAACTCAGCTGCGGGCGCCACAAACTCGTTTTTGCTTTAGAGTTTTTTTTTTTATTATTTTCAATGCTTGACCATTGCTGACACTGGACAGACATGCTCATACATTTCTTTGGCATAAAGTCCAATACAGTCATGTTAAGTAAGATGAGGTGGTGCTGATATTATATATTGATAAGTTGATTTTCCAAACGCACTTAACTGCTAAGTTTTAACAAGTAGAGTGTGCGTTTTACCCTAGCAGCGTTGTACCAGGATGTGAAAACGTTGCAAGCTTTCTGCGAGAACAGCGCTTTACGTGCAACGCGTTGAACATACTACTGTGGGCAAAAAGTATCGGGAATTTTAAAGTTTAAAAAATTTTGGGATTCCAATTGTGAACAAATGTTATGTACTTTTAGGTTAGCACTACTATCACTGGCATATGTGCAAGATTAAGGTACGTTAAAATATTCATTAGTGTTTAAGCTACAGATTAGTTTAATATGATGCTAATAGTTGCAATTGTGCGATCTTGTGTTGAATCTAACCTCGATCGACGTTGAAACGGTGTCCTCGGAGTGGTCTTGTGAGCTTATGAAATATAGCCAGAGGTCACCCGACGCTAAATCAGTGCGAAAAAGGTAGCTGTGGGAAAATTTTGGTCGACGTTTTGAATGACAAATATGGTCACGAAGAACAGGGGCAGTATGAGAGGGCGCATTATCGTGTTGCAAGAACCATGAGTTGTCAGCCCATAGTTCTGGCGTCTTTTTACGCATAGCTTCGCGCAAACGACGCAAATCTCTCAAACAATATTCCTTGTTGACAGTTTGGTCGGTCGGAAGGAATTTATAATGAACTACAACACGATAATCCAAATAAACTGTCAACATGACCTTGATTTTTGAGCAAATTTGACGCGATTTTTTCGGTCTCGGCTCACCTTTAGCCGATATTCGCTCGATTGATCGGTAATTTCCATGTCGTAAGCGTAGATCCAAGTCTCATCGCCCGTAATAATGCGTTTTATCTTGTCCTGGTAGTCAGAAAACATTGTTTCACTCACTTCTACGCGGGGCTTTTTTCGATGAAATTGACCGTTTTTTGGCACCAAAATCGCCAAATGCACATTTGGCGTCGTACCAAACTAATCGTAGCTTAAACACTAATGAATATTTTAACGTATAATTTTGCACAGATGTTATTGAATTAGTAAGTGCCAACCTAAAAGTACAATACTATGTTGTTCCAATTGGAGTTATCCCTAACAATGTTGTAGATTGAAAACGTTACAAATTCCGCGAGAATAGCGTTTTGCGCGCAACGCGTTGAGCATATTCAAAAAAATGTAAACAAAAAACAGCACACTGAGGTTATGTGCAACGCTTTCCACATAAAGCGCTGTTCCCGTAGCAAGCTTGCAACGTTTTCAATCTGCAACGCTGCTAGGGTAAAATGAACACCCTAATTATAATTTATTTTTGCTAGGCCCGTTTTTTCAATGTCTAAATAAAGTATTTGATAACTATTGAAAATAAATTTTGATGTAAAATGTATTGAAATTAATGTCAAATTTTTTAATATACATATGTTAAATAGACTTTAAATGTACATTGAAAAAATGGCGCTTAGATTTATCGCCAATTTATATATTATCTACGATTAATTTTCTGTGCCCTCAAGTACTTTCTATGGTTCTCTATCAAGTTTGGAGATATAAATATAAATTAAAGATCAATCAGATTGATAGTCCCAGAACAGAGCGAATAATAGATGATAATTTCTATCTTAACCTACAGAATTGAACATTACTTTAAGTATTCTTTTGATTTGAGTACGCCCTTTTTAGTTCAATTTGATCTGTATAATTCTTAGTACTACCCTCGTTTCTCCATACACGCATACTCATACACAACACACTCAGTTCGTGGATTATTTTGGCATAATTTATTACATATTATGATGGCGAGAGCAACGGCATTTCTAATTGATGAAAAACGAAGCGATTGCTATAAGGCCCAAAAATAAACATATGCATACACAGTGTGTATTACACACACACACACAACGTTTGCAGATCTGACGCGAACATTTATTTCAATTTTCAACACAATTTTAAATTTATTTAAAGGCCTAACGGCTTTTGTTTACAGATGCGTCGCACCCTATACATACGAGTGCGAGGTTGTGTGTGTAAAAAACATTAATGAATTAATCGCTTTTTAAACTAATGCCTCTTTGCTGTTACTCATACACACTGCTTGCTTGTGACGTATACGCCGCGTGCTCTTGTCACTGCTTGCTAAACAAACATAATATTATCACTGTTAAACACTCACTGATAGTTAACAGAGCGCCAAACTGCGATACGCACTGCGAGAGTTAACAGCCTGGATCGCAACAGGTCTCTCTTTCAGTGTTAGCAGAGTCGGCGTCGCGTTATGATCGCTCCTCGGTTGTGTTTCGGCGATACTCGTATATAAAACTAGTGCAGTGTGTGTGTGTGTGTGTCCGCAAACAAACAAACAAGCATCTCATAAATACCCCATTGCGAGTATCTATAGAGAATACATATATAGAAACAAATTAAATACACATTTGTGTGTGCTATTTTTGCTTGTTTTTCTTAGTGTTTTTTTCGGTTCTTGTAATGTAACAAACATTGCTTCATAACCGCCATAATCTGGTGAAAATGCCAAGGACTCTGCAAACGTCTCTTATCGAGTATAACAAGTATTATTTTTGTGGTTGTGTTTAAAGCAAAAATTCACAACATGCACTAAGTGCAAAATGGTGGGTGTAAACTTTATCTATCTTTCTCTCTCTTTCACTTGTGTCAATTTTATTAATTCCGGTCTAAAAATCATGATGCAAACGCCTATTGTACATCAAAAACCCTTTCAGACATATAGACTAGACTTTCCTGAGTGTTAACTGTTTTTGTGCTTTGTTTTTGACTTTAGTACGAATGGTGTGGAGACCTTATCTTATCGCCGTCGTCAGCAGCTAAAGTTCTTCGAGAAAGCAAATAAGAAAAAATAATAAAGAGCAACAACAACAATAATAATACATTTCTACACATTCACATATGCCATTGCATTAACATTTTATTTATGGCTTAATTTCGTTTGTTGTTTGCCAAAATCTCGTGGAAAACTATAAAAAACAATATGGCGTATGAATTATGCGTATTTGTTGTTAAGCTTAAACAAAACCAAACAAATTATTACACAAACACATATTTAATAATGCATGCAAATTTAATTGTTAATTTTCATCTACTCGAAATAAACAAATTAAGGCAAATGTAAAGACTTCAATTATGTAAACTGTTTAATATATTAATGTTTATAATCATTGTGATTAAACACGTCATCTCCGAAAGTAATTATCTATCATCATCATTTATATAAATTGTTTATTTAATAACTTTTCTGCTTTTTTACCGAGCACTATGAAATTTTGCGTATACATTGAACAGACGATAGAATAGATGTACATATGTATGTGTAGGCAAATAACAGGCGACTTATTTATATTATTAACTGATCGTTAGAAAATGTGAAGATTACAAATGCTAAAATATAAATCTCAGCTAGTAAAAAATATAATTTCTACTCAGATATATAAATAATAATAAATTATGGAATATGTTACCGATTTATCTTTAGAGGGAATGATCTTTTTTTCCGGAATAAATATTTTTTCCATGGTTTATAAAGTAAATACAAGTTATACATATACAAAATTGTTGATAATATAAATATTGTTTAATCTAATAAGTCAAACAAATAGTTTGCTTTGAGTGTGAAAATCAAATCTTATATTGTTTTTAAATTAAAAAGCATTTGTACAGCTCCCAAAGGGGAAATTGTCGGTCATTAAACTTCCGTTAAAAAATAAGGTGCAGGCGAACTCGTGTAAAATAGACCCTTATCAGTAGGTTTGAAATAAAACGAGCGACAACTAAACGGAATTGCAAAGCCATAAAAAAACACTACCAATAATTATTATTATAGCTAATAATTGAAATAGCATTACCTAAAATGCCATGTGACATACTCAAGGCATGCCTCGCGCTCAGAAATATGTATATATTGTATATATAATCTATATACAAGTCTTACAATGATTATATTCAGACACGTCTCATGCATTTCAATTGACAAACTCAATGGACTTGTCCAGTTGATTGTTTGACCAGTTGTTCAGTTGTCAGCTCAGTTTCAGTTTTAGTTCCATCAGTTAATTGTTGTTCTTTTTCTCTGTCTCGCACTGTCTATCCATGTTTGAGTTTGTTTCTAAACATTTTGATTGATGGCTTAGAAATCGCTGTCGGCATTTTGCGTGCTAAGCCATCGGCAACATTTTGCCATTCTGCAGCCCTTTCCACGTTTGTTGTAATAGCTTATGTTGTCAACAATAAGCCGCAATTTCCCCAACTGTGCTAAGTAGGGGCTTTCAATATTTGTTTGCAATTTTTATGCAGGCTTCTAATCAGCTTTGAATTGTGAAAAATCCAACATATTTTCAAGAACATTCTCGCATCTATTTTTATGATATTTTTTGCATTTATTTATTTTCTTTGATAAAATGTTTAAACTCTTTTGTTAGTTGTTCAGGCAAAATGTGCATATTTTTTAACTGTGAATAAAAATGCAGTAATGGAAAAAAATAGTCATTAAATTACAAATGAAAAGAATTTTAAGAATTACCAACATTATTTATTGTTCATTTTTATAACAAGTTGAAGAATTAAGCCTAATCTTTGTCATAAAATTTAAAAAAATAAAATATATGGTTTTTCTTTAGCTCATGACTTTTAGTTTAGCATGTCAAATAATTCATATATATTTTTCTGAATTATTATACATTTTATCTTTTATAAACTTAATTTAAACTCTTTTGTGATTTGTTCAGGCAAAATATACATATTTATTAACAGTGAATAAAAATGCATGAATGGAAAACAATTGTCATTAAATTACAAATGAAAAGAATTTTAAGAATTACCAACATTATTTATTGTTCATTTCTGTCACAAGCTGAAGAATTAAGCCTAATCTTTGTCATAAAATTTAAAAAAAAAAAATTATATAAATGGTTTTTCTTTAGTTCATGACATTTAATTTAGCATGTCAAATAATTTAAGTTCCTGTAGTGAATGCCCCTAACTTGACGCTTGTTTGCATTGTCGCTATACATACAGAGCTGTATTATTTATATGTGTGTGTATTTGCATGTGTAAACGTATTTGCATTTGTTTTTAGCGACCTGTGAGTCGAGACCCAAATGTTTATTCAAATGACAAAAGGGTATTTGTCGTCGTCGTCGTTGTCGTCGTCATTGTCATTGTTGTTTATGCAGAAACGGGCCAAATTATTGGTTTATCGATTTGCAGCCTTGATATATGTATAATGAATTAAGCTGTCATGCCACAACAAGCACAACTAAATGTATATGTATCTGATTTAATTTACAGCTCATTTAATATAGAATGCTACCCAGTTTGGACACCTTAATGCGTTGCTCGAAACGAGTTCTGGCATCGCCGCTGGACGCCGCGGTCAAGATGCGTAACTCTGGACACAGCAAGGCGCCCGGCATCGGCGTCTACGGCCCCTTTACGCCGGACAACGATCTGAGCTGCTCCGGACGCGGTGATTGCGTTAACAACACGTGCGTCTGTGACATTCGCTATGCGGGCGATGAATGCAATTTCTTCAATCTACCGTATTATGCCGGCATCTCAACGGTCTTCTATGTGGTGGCCCTCGTCTCGGTCATCCAGCTGCTCATCTGCATTGTGGCCGAATATCAACGACTCAAGCAACCCTCGATCTTGCGCGCCTGTCGCATCACCACACAGAAACTACTCTACTTCATGGTCTTTGTGGCATCCTCATTGCGTGGCGCCTACTTCACCACACCGGTAAGTTCTCAATTGCATAGATATAATTTATAGTTATGGTATTGACGGTTTCTTTACTTCCGTTTTAGCTGGATTTACAGCCTCAATGGGCTGTTACTCTGATGTCCGCCTATTATCCATTGCTCATGACTTGCGCCTCTCTCATCGTCTGCATGTGGGCCGAGGTGAGTCAACATTTATGGGAATCTAATGAATGATGGTTTTCATTTCCATTTTATTGGATTCGATTACACTTTGAAGTGAATGTGTTACAAACCAATTGAGCGTCAGAATTAGCTTTATTTAACTGCAGCAAATGATATGATATCTTTTCAATGTCATTTCATTGATATTTTTAAAGAGTTTTATAATTTTATATGATGGCTTATATAATTCATATACAACCTATTTGAAGATATTGTCAACTGAAAATCTATTCTGAATCGCACTTCAAGCTGTTCTATTATTAATATTTCGTAACAATTGTATCTGAATTATCGGTGTTTAACTGTTGCAAATTAAATTATGTAATTTCAATGAAAAACTATTCCTTTTCATGTTTTTCATTGAGCTTTTAAAATAGTTTTCAATTGTAGTCTATAGCGATTAAATATTGAAGATAATCCTCCTTTTAATTAAAATTAACTTCAACCTATTCCATTTTCTCACATTTCCGTTAAATATTTTAGAATAATTGTATGTAAATTGAAATGATATCTTTAAAATGGCAAACTTCCATATTTTCCTTTGAGGTTTTAAAAAAAAAACCATTTAAAATAAAACTCACTTTCTGTTTCAGTTTTACACGCTTTTTTGATCTGATTATAGTAAATATAAATTAATACTATTTTACACTCTTAATCAATCTTTTAAGCTTGTCACACTGAAACTATTTTAGTTAGCTAAAATCGTGTCATATCTTATATATAGAACACTTGCAAATCTAAACGTCTATATTTGAGATACGCAACATTTCAACGCAAATATAAATAAAGTATTAAAGTATTTTGCTTTTAAAGAGAAATCTAAATATTTGCAGCTGTGCTCAAGTTGAGACAAATCTAATCTAAAGATTTTCAAACAACAAACTGAGAGTATCTTTAATTAATTTGTCTTATCTTATCATAATTAGAGAGTTCAATAAAAAGAGAGTAAATATGACTTTAATTTACAAACAATAAGAGAATACTTAAGATTCAATTCTGTTGTTTCTCACATTTTAAGTACATTGTACTTGGCATTGGGTGCACTTGTACTCACTCTTTCAATTGTTCAATTGTTTTTGTTCGACACGTTTGCCATATCGCAAGAGTAATATTTCTGATAGGCGACCGCAATTTATCGCATTCATTAATTAAGTTTTGTGAGAACGTTTGTAAAAACATTGCGTACGTGCGCACTTGACTTGAAATATGTACTTACGTATACTTGATATTTACTCATAGTTGATATTCATTTCAGATCTTTCACCTGCGCGACATACGCTGGGAGAAGTCGCAATTTCTGTCCAAGAGCTTCCTTGGCTTTGTGGCATTCAACTTTTTCCTGTACAGCCTTTATGGCATCGAGGTCTTCAGTTCGCTGATCAACTCGGAACGTCGCGATTATGCGCACATTTTCAACGGCTGCTATGCGATTCTCCTGTTAATTGTGGTCATCTTCTTTTTGATCTATGGCGTGGAGGTGTTCTTTAAGCTGCGCGGCGGATTTGTCTACGACCAGACGGGCAAAATCCTCGGACCCAGCGAGGCAATTGTGAATGCCTCGCAGTTGCATCAATCGCGCTTTGGACTGCTAAGTCAGGCTATTATGCTCATTGTGATTGTGGGCTTTCTGACTTCTGAAACACTTGGGGATTTCTGGAAGACCAAGTGAGTATAGAATATTAAATTAGCCCTTATGTGATCTCAACTTAATTTGTTTCTCCTTTAGAGTCCCTGTCAATTCACGAAACTGGCATGATATCATCTTTCGCATTGCGGAAATTGGTGTCGCTTTGTGGTTTCCCTGCTGCCTGTGGAATTGTATGGCGCCGGAACAGCTCTGGATATTGAATCCTCGCAAGCTGCTGTCACGTCAAATCGATCCATCGATACCAACACTCGATGCCGACAGCAACAAGTTGTCACCGGAGGAGGGACAAACGTTCTTGACCAAAAAGGATTGCTGGATATGCTATGATAGCGATAAGCCCGAGCCACTTATACAGCCCTGCCGCTGCACTGGCGATGTCAGTTCGGTGCATCACGAGTGCCTTAAACGCTGGCTGGTCGAGAGCTGTGGCAGCAACAATGAGGCACAGCTCTCCTGCAAGGTCTGTGCGCATCCCTACGAAATTGAAAAGTCCAAAAAGTAAGTTCCTAGACATCTACTATGGATTGAACTAGAATTAAATTAAAAGTATGCAAAAAACAATACAATAATTAATTCAAAAAAAAAAAACTAAGCTCATTTGCATTAAGTAAACATTGCTTTAATTTTTATGAATTTTCTTTTGAAATAATAATGTACATTTTCATTTCTTTGTGCGAATCCTTTTCAATAGTATCGTTCAACATTATTGTTTTTCTATTCAATCCATTTAAAACAAAAGTTTTTTTTTTTTTTACTGGATCAGATTTAGATTAATTTATAAATGCAACTAAATTTTAGAAAATTTGTTGTGGAAAAATGTGGAATAATCGTAAAATTAAGCGACTTTTAGTAACTTTTTTATTTTGCTTATTAAAAGTAAATTTTAATTTGGATTAAGTTGTGTTCCAAAATTTTCGCCCATCTTTATTATTCTTATTATTGTATGTATTAAATTTTATAAAATTTGTAATAGGAAAATGTAGAAAAATCGTAAAATTATGCGATTTTTAGTAACTTTTTTATTTTGCTTATAAAAATTAAATTTTAATTTTAATTAAATTATGTTCCAAATTATTCGCCCATATTTGTTATTCCTCTTTTAATTTGTCATAATTCTTAGCCATATAGAAGAGAGCATCTTAATTAAACTTAACTAAACTATTTGCAGGCTCGAATGGGACAAGGGATTCACCATACAGCATTGGATGAAGACAGTTATACTGATAACACTTATCTGTGTCACGGGCGCCGCCGCATGGGCAATCATTCAAATGTACGTGGATCCCATGGTGCGTGTTCTCACTGTTGGCGTTGCCGTGCTCATCGGTTATGTGTGCTGCAAGTGTCTGGGCGAGAATACCGTGTTGGCGTATCAGCGTGCCAAGGTCAGCTCGATTAACATTGTGACCAGCTCGGAGATGGAGAAACTTCATACCATTTGCGAGGATGTCAGTGCCAGCACCTCAGCAGCAGCTCGTGCTGCATCCTAAACAAGAACAGGAAGAAGCAATTCAAGTCTAAGCCATAAGGAAACATTACATCACATCAGATAACACATCATAACATATATACGAAGCATATATACAGACGTACGATTTCATTTAGGTAGAGCGTGTTTTGCACACATTTTTGCTCAACGCCCCCAACCCCATCCACAAAATTCTTCCCAGCAAACTGTGTACATAGATTTTAAGTAAAATTAGTAAAGGTTTTTAGGAAAACACTGTTCGATAAACGAGTCAATTTTGTCTCTCAAAGTAGCACGCATTATTATTCCGAGCGCGACATGTATTACAAAACAAAACAAACAAGAAAAACACAACAAATTAAACAAGCCAAATATTATATAATCTTTTTAGATGAAAAAAAAAAGAATAAGTCAGTATCTATTAAATTTAAATATACATACATATGTATTTAAACGTAAACACGACACAAATGTTTGAGAACGTCTTGAGATTATGGAGTTATGAGAACGCGTTGCCAATTAGCTGGAGAATGTATTTTCTAATTTAAAATTGCAACAACAATAACGATTTAAATAGTTAGCAATGGCACCACCCAAGTCAATGTCAGTCTAGCTGAGCATGTTCGTAGTTCTTAGTCTACACTTTAAGGCTCTTCTATAATACATTATATCTATATCGAAAGCGTTTCTTTCGTTTCCATACACAGCACAGCTAAGTTGATTTGGCGAATATTAATTTAAGAACACACACCCAATCCATACACACACACACACATTACATACATAATTGTATTTTCCTTTTTAAATGTTTATTTAATATGTATTCGCTGCGAACACAGTTTGTATTACACTTTAAGCATATACTTAACAATTAATTTATAATCAAAAAAAAAACATTTTATACATTTATTTATATAAATGCATCGCGCCCATATTTAAATTGTGTTACTCAATGCGAATTTTGTAGCTACTACAAATTGTCAACAAGAATTCTACATACAACACAACAAAACATACATATTTACACTTTAAGCTAACATACATTTTTGTGATAAACCAGTTAAATATATATACATTATTATAATTATAAAATCAAATTCAAATTCCAGGCGTTTTTCTGTGGGATTCGTAAGTTGACAGAGGGAAAAGAAACGTTCGCGGAAGACAAATTGGGTTGGAGATTGGCTGAGATAACTTCAGAAACAACAAAAAAGATTCATACTAAATCTTGTTGTTCGATCAATCGCTCCTATGGCAGCTATATGATATAGTTGAACGATTTGGGCCAAATTTGGTTAGATAATAAAACACCCATCCCAAATGCATTTTCTGTCAGATTCGTTGAGATATTTCTAGCAACAAAGAAGTTGAAAAACAAACTTGATCTGCGTTCGGTATCCAGGAACCTACATAACAAATTTAAAGTCGCTAGCTCTTATAGTCTCTGAGATCGACGCCTTCATACAGTCGGACGGACATGGTTAAACCGACTCGCATGTTGATACTGATCATGAACATATATACTTTACGGGGTCTGTCACATCTCCTTCTGCCTGTTACATACATTTTACAAACCCATTATACCCTTTTTTGACCATTTTCAATAGGCACAGGGTAAAAAATTGCATTATTTTCCAGGTAGTATAAGTAGTATTTTCTCATTCTCTTCGATGATTTTGGGTTTTTAAATTCCTTCATTTCATGTTTCGATACAATCTCAATTTTCCAGTCATTTTCTTAGGTCTTAATTAAAGACCCTTCTATAAAATCTACTCCGCAAAATTATTTATTTATTTTATTTATTTAAAAAGCAAACATTGCTGCCTCTAATTAATACATACCCCAGGGAAATAAGTATATGTGGGTGAAGTTATTCAAAAAAAATATACTTTAAACACAAAATATTTGATGCAGATTTCTTAAAATAATTTTATCATTTAGTTTCCGTTTGAATGACACAAAAATTTTCTTAACCCATTAAGTACCCATGGAAAATTTAGAACTTTTGTAAAAGTGTTTTTTTTTTCACTTTTTTCCTCGATTTTTTACAAAAAATATTTTGATGCAAAAAAATTCTTCAAACAATTCTAAAAGTGCTTTCAGACGAGGATTTTTTAACCGACACTTTTTGTCAAAAAACTGTCGGTGTCGTGTAAACACACAAAATTTTTAAGTGTCGGTGATAAACCGACGCTCACCGATGGAAATAGAACACGTTCTATTCCATCGGTTTTTTGCGTCGGTGAAACATCAATACGTTAACATCGCACTTTTTTGATATTTTTTTGTGCTTTTCGGCAAAAAAAAAAGTGTGCGCGAGCTAAAAGTGTGTTGGGTGTGACCAGCTACCGTGAAAACAAAAACCGATGGTATTTTGGTATGAACACCGATGAGAATTGTGTAAATGGGTAAATTCACCGTCGGTGAAAAAGTGTCGGTTAAAAAATCCTCGTCTGAAAGCACTTTAAGAGTGACTGCAAAAAAAAATTTTCAAAAATATTATTGCTAGTATTTTATAAAATTTTTTGAAAATTCTAAATATGACTATTTTAACCCCTTTTTCCTACTTTTTCCTCCTTTTCATACAAAAAGTGTCATTTTAGCTATTTTCAAAAAATTTTAAAAAATACTAGCAAAAACATTTTGGAAAAATTTTTTTTGCAGTCACTCTTAGAATTGTTTGAAGAATTTTTTTGCATCAAAATATTTTTTGTAAAAAATCGAGGAAAAAAGTGAAAAAAAAACACTTTTACAAAAGTTCTAAATTTTCCATGGGTACTTAATGGGTTAAGAAAATTTTTGTGTCATTCAAACGGAAACTAAATGATAAAATTATTTTAAGAAATCTGCATCAAATATTTTGTGTTTAAAGCAGAGCTCGCAAATAACAGTCAACACTTATTTCTTTTTCGATCTGTTCACTGAAAAAACAGAAAAAAACTAAAACCCAGAAGATTTCTCACTGAGAGAAACACTTACTTTTTTTCGTTTGTGCTCTCTGCTCAGTATTTTCCATTTAGAAAATAAATTCTTTCTGTATACTAATAACAGTTAAAAAAAGACTTTTTAGCTAGTGCTCCCGGAATAACTGTTAGCAAATGAGCAAAACACAAAAGTGTTAGTCAAAGGTGTCTTTTCAAGTTGTTTTTGTTTTAGGTGCGCAAAAATCGACACAAACTCCCGAAAAAGCAATACACCTACAGAACAAGATAATTTTTTTTGGTAACTATTTTTATTTACACTAAAAATTGTTATTTAGAATTAAGCTTTAAAATTAAAAGTGAATTAATATTTTCCGCACTTAGAGACCTACGTTTATCGGTTAGGATAAAATTAAGCGCAGAAAAGGATCTTTCAACCGAGACTTGTGACGTTTTAAATTTTAAATATGAGTTCCAGTTGATATTTTGCCACACACGTTGCATTCCGATTTATTTAATTTGCTATCATTGTTAAAAAAAGAATGAACTATGTTTTTTACACGACTCATTTTACGCAAAATTGTAGCAAAAAAAAAAACGTTTTAAATTTTCAGAAGGCACTTTCGATTTTTTTTTCCAGACGAAACAGTTTTTGAGTAACACAACCATAAGGAAACAAAATTAAATGTTATTTCTTGACTGATAAGCCTACTGAGAAAAAAACATAAATTAATGTTTTGTTCTGATCCCTTTTATTGATCTGTCAGCTAATAACTGTTATTTTCTGACACACTGAAAGTGTTGACTGTTATTTGCGAGCTCTGGTTTAAAGTATATTTTTTTTGAATAACATCACCCACATATACTTATTTCCCTGAGTGTAGATGAAACATGTTCAATAGATATTAATATTAATAATTACAATAGATATAACAATATTAAAAGTAGATATAAAGAAAAGAAAGCCTAAAAGAATTTACAATTTTAGTCTAATAACACCACCGACACGTTGGGGGAATTTTATTTGCCAGTCCGGCGAGCTATGCCCCTATTCACAGCCAAGGACTGTCAGTGGCGTTATTAGAGCCTAATTCTGGATAGAAAGAGAAGCAAAATAAAGTTAGGAAAAGAAAGAAGAATTATAAAATAAAAAACATAAATAAAATAAAGTAAATAAAAATAATAATAATAAAATAAAATAAAAATAAATAGAATAGACTTAATATATAATTAAAGCTAGAGTAAGGATGAAAAATGCAACCCGATGGGGGAAGTTTGTTAGCCGGTCCGGCAAGCTATGCCCCTGGTCACAGCTGGGGTTGGTTGCAAGTTTCATAGGAAGTAGAAAAATATACAATGTATAGATAGAATAGAGAAGAGTATGAGAGAGAGTAATAAAATAGTATAAAGACAGAAATGGAAGTGAAAACACTCAGTTAGAATTGGCCAGAAGCCGACCTGAGATGGGAGAGAATAGAAAGCTTAATAGAAGATAGAGATTGTTCCGAAGAGAACACATGAAAAACAGAGTTATAAATAGCAGGTGCATAAGACGCAAAAAGGATTGTGCAAAGCATAATCAGTGGTGCAAGTAGGAAGTGATAATGGAAGATAATTTCTAGTAGGCCTACAAGGAAATAAAACACATTTTAAAATTGAGTTGTCCTTTAAGTCTAAAGTTATACATTTATTTATACACGCATTACCTATAAAATACAAGTGTATATATGTATATATATATAATATATTATATGCTTACATAATATGCATAAAAAAAAGCCAAGTCAAACTATGACTTTGATCATGACTTTCAACTACAGCAAGTTTCGCTAAGTAATGTATTTGTATAATATATGTAAATATATATATTTAATTAAACAACAACATAAAATGGCCTTAAAAATTAAAAGAAATGAACTAAATTTCACACAGTCCTTCAGCTGGCACGCAATTTAATGCCAAAAAGAGAAAAAAAAAATTCAATTTGTAGATCACATTACTAGCTAATATGTTTATGTGCTATGATCTAAAGCTAAAGAATTTCTTGGTATATATATTTGATAGTTGCTAATTATTAAATTTAGTCACGAATTGTAATTTTGGCCGAAATGTGCCTTAAAAATTGAGAGCTATTTCATTCATGCAGGTTTTCGGTTTTGGTATGCTCTAATCCGGATTAATATTCTAAGGTGAAAACAATTCAACTAATTGGAAAGAGAGTTTTGCAGGCATTGCAGCTCCAAATCCAAATCGAAAGCGTTGTTTATGTGACAACTGCGGAGCGCTTGTCACGATTCTTGCCACGCGTGATGGAGCGTGCCTTGAAAGCGGCTGCATTCACCAAATGCTGTAGATTAAAATAAAAGAAATATTAGTTATATTAATTGATTGGAATGCAATAAACTCATCACTTACTCGCTCCAACTTGGTCTGCTTGATCTTGTTGTTGCCATTGATACCCGTTTTGGTGGGACATGGACCCAGCTGGAAAATGTCGCGAATGAATTCGTTCTCCTGCAACTGTGAAGTCATTCCGGGTCCCATTACGGTGCACAGCGCCGAATACTGATGATGTATGGACCAGGCGTCCAAGGTGAGTGCATCATTTCCAAAACGTATATTGATCTCTGGTGAAATGTCCTCCTGCAAAAATAAACGAAACAAAACATTTTGAGTAAGCGTCGACACAAAGTTCAACAAAATTTTATTTGAAACATTATAAAGTCCAATTTATTAAAATCTGATTTTATTTCATGTGAGCACAGACTAAATTTTATGTACAATTTACAAACATAAAAATCTAAAAAAAAAAAATAAATAAAAGATAAAAACTTTCTTTATCCGGACTGCAAAATGATGCTATCGACGTATATGCACGATTATGTTCCACCAAACACGAAGCGCTATGAATTCATGACACATCTCAAGGGCCACGATGGCTTCGGTGGCCCAAAAGTCATTGAGTGTCAGTGTGTTGAGGAGGATATCATAAAACCGCCGACGGATGCGACCAAAAACTGTGCGGGCGTCGAATGGACAGGAATTGCACCGATGGGTCGCCTAGTGGATCCGCGTCTGATACCCGCCGAACTGGCGCAGGATCAGGTGGAGAAAATGGCATTCGCGCCAGAATCCGATTGCTTCAAAATGCAGCCGAATCGTTTTCTCAAAATCTTGCGTAACGTTTATCCGGATCTGTACGAGCGTTTGAAATTGATGCCCAAGGATGAGCTGGGTCGCCGATTGGAAACGAATCGCATGTTTACCACCTATCAAATTGATTACTGCGATGTCAACGAGTATCCGGAGGGCATCTACGAGAGCATGAATACCACCGACAAGGCATCCAAAATGAAATCGGACAAGCTAATGACGAACACAGCGCCCTGTTCCGAATTCCGGGCGGATGTGACGCGCCAAATGGAGCGTGAACATACAACAGGGTATGAGGTACAAGCGGATGAATGCGAGCAGGCCTACAAGCCATTCAAGACCAGTTTCTCGGATTCATCGCAGTTCGTCAACTCGGGCAACAACTCGCATTGGAAGGCGGCGTCCAGTACGTTCCGTAAAGTGCCCAACTTTACCGAATACATGGACTCGATCAGTCGCAATGGCTGCATCATAATGCGCAACAAACTGCACGATCATTCCAAGTGCCTGGCGAATCACTGCAGGCACGAGATTCGATTCAACTGCTCGGACATGAAGCCATAGAATGGTGGATGGCTTTGTCTCCTGATTCAGCATCAGCTTCGATTCGAAATTCGGTGTTCAATTTTCAACTTGTCGTCAAACTTGAGGTGTTTAAATTAACAGTATATGCTAATAGGTCTTTTTTGTGGTTCGATTCAAATTATGCACATCAAATAAATTATTATATAAAAAAAATTGCATGCGTTTTTGTCTAAACTATATATCAGAGATGGCTTTTTTTGATCTTTTGAAGCTTGCATATCGACTTTTTAATTTACTTTAATTTAAACCAGCGGTGGGCACGAAATCTGAATTCGGGAGCAGCTGCTGCTCCCGGAGCAACTGCATGCCCACCGCTGATTTAAACCAAATAAATGACTTTTTGATTACAAAAATCGCCTGCCGTTTTATGAATTACTTAATTATATCAGTGTACAAATATTCATATATTTAAATTGCTATAATTTGAATATAGATCAAGTGTTTGCTTACCTCCAGATAACGCAAGACATCACGGAATGTGGCGCGTTGAGTTTTGCGATCGCGTTTGGCACGATATTTGGCCGAATCGGTGGCCAGCTGCTTGACAGCGTCGCAGAGCTCAGTGATGTGCTCCTCCAGGAAGTTCTCATCGTGTCCACGACCCGATTCAAGGATCAAAGCAATAGTCTCGCCAGCGGCCATGCGTACATCCAAATGCGGTGACTCCAACAGTCCCAAGAAGCGTTTGATAGATCTACAAAGTAAGGAATTTACTTTAGTTCTTATCTCTCATGAAATTCGATGCTCTACTTACGGAAACTTGTGCTGTCCGGTGGTCATTAGGGACACAAAGTCACCGGATGGGATGAGGGTCAGCAGCAAGCCCCAGGAGGACAAGGCCTCGGCATGCAGAGTCCCAGCCTCGGCAGTGACAGAAATGGGCGTCTTGTCATCGCCGCGCAAATAGCTGCCGGCAAAGATCGTCTCGAAGCACTGCATCAGCTGCACCAGTTCACCAACATCCTCGCAGTCCAGAAAATTGAGCAATCCCAATGCGGTGCAGCATTTGGCACGTGCATCAAAGCTAACCGATTTATCCTGCACAGTGTTCAGCAGGAACTGATTCATGGCCTTGGACATGCCCTCCCCGCCGCCCAGTTGCAGCACCAGCAACGGGGCAAGACGAGCGCCCCACACCTGCTCCTGTCCCTTGCCACGACGCACGCTCTTCTCCACAAAGTCCATCAACGTCATCTTGCGATCCTCGACAAAGTCGGGCATATAGCGATGCATCAACAGCTCACAGATGGCCTGCAGTGCCTGGACGCGAGTCTGCGCCGACTTCTCGGTTGCCTGCTCCAAGGCCTTCTCGAATTTCTCCTCAAAGCGCTCGTTGGCCAACTCCTCGGCGGCCTCCGATGAAGCAGCCTCCGAGACGTGCGAATAAACGCTCACATTGTCAAAGGATTCGTCCTCCGAGTTGGAGTCATTGGTGCGGCCTGTAAAAATGTAAGAAAACATTTATTAATTAAAAATCTATTTGTTGATTTGGTCAATAAATTTAACAACAATATTTAAATTTACTACAATTTTTTTTTGTTATATACGAATCTAGATTAATTTTTTATTTGGGAACCCCCCAGTCATCCGGATAATATTTTTGGGTTTAATTTTATCAACTCGCAACTCTTTGTAGTGATGCTCAAACTAAAGTGTTAATAAAATTGCAATTGTCAAATGCAATTCAAACTGAAGTGCAGAGCTGCTCAAACTGTGAGTGCATTGCAATTAACCCCAAGTGACTTGTTGTTCAAACGAATATTTTACATAACAATCTAGCTAAGTACTGTTAGTGTTATTTTTGTGAAATTTAGCCTTCCCTCCCTTAACCACCCTACCAAAACAGCATTTCTTGTTTCTCAAAGTGGCAGTGCTGCCCAAACAGTTGAGTGAGTTATCTGCTCTGTCATTCACAGTGCTATTGAAACTGTAAAGTGACTTTCATTCATCATGAAATGACTCAGAGAGCAATTTGCGAAAATAAATAATAAGTTGATTAACCGTAAAGTATTTTTTGCATCTCTCGGGGATTTTTTTGGCCTGCTTGCGACTCTTCTAGAAATAGACTCAATATATATCTAAGTATATATTTTCATATGTAAATAAAGGGGAAATAACAGAGGAAAACCCCATTGGCATTTATGGCCCAAATTGCACGACCTTCAAGAGAAAAATGTTGTGCAACAAGTATTTCAATTTCGGTTTTGCAGCCAAAGTAAAACTTGCGCAACTTTCTATGGATAGCACAATTTTCACTTAGCACCTGGCTGCTGATTTGGGACAAGGTAATTTCCGGCATTGGATTTTCATTTTTCCCAACAACGTTGCTGGTTTTGTAACAATAATAACAACAATTTTGAACAGCTGTTTTGTAGGTTAGACAGGGAGAGAAATAAAATACGTATTTGAAAGTTGTTTGGCCAGTGTGAAAAAGACTTAGAGAAAAACTTTTGAGAGTTGTTTGAAAAAGTTTCACAATTGAAAAATTCCCTGAACCATTGAGAAAACTTTGTCTGCAAGTATTTCCGTGTATATATGTACATACAGTTTGTCAAGTAATTGTTTGCAAAGCCTTAAAAATGTAATATTTCGACTTTAAATAAGAAAATAATAGCTTATTATATATATTTGGAAAGGTCATTTAATTTTCGTTCAAATGATGCAAAAATTTCCTTAACCCATTAAGTACCCATTAAAATATTCGAATTTTAAAAAAGGTCTACTTTTTCAACTTTTTTCCTCGATTTTTTCCAAAAAATGTTGGGATGCAAAAAAATTCTGGAAACAATTCTAAGAGTAACTGCAAAAAAAAATTTTCAAAAATATTTTTGCTAGTATTTTTTAGAATTTTTTGAAAACTGAAAAAAAGGCACTTTTTTGCATGAAAATGAGGAAAAATGGGTTAAAATGGTCATTTTTAGGATTTTCAAACAATTTTAAAAAATACTAGCAAAAATATTTTTGAAAATTTTTTTTTGCAGTTACTCTTAGAATTGTTTCCAGAATTTTTTTGCATCCCAACATTTTTTGGAAAAAATCGAGGAAAAAAGTTGAAAAAGTAGACCTTTTTTAAAATTCGAATATTTTAATGGGTACTTAATGGGTTAAGGAAATTTTTGCATCATTTGAACGAAAATTAAATGACCTTTCCAAATATATATAATAAGCTATTATTTTCTTATTTAAAGTCGAAATATTACATTTTTAAGGCTTTGCAAACAATTACTTGACAAACTGTAGGTATCTAAGATTTATTTATAAATTCCGACTGCATAGATTGTGATTGTATACGATTACAAACACATTGTGTGTGTTGCTTTGTGTTTTTCTTGATAAGCTGGCATTGAACATTTACACTTGAATTGCGTGAGAATTTTACCCAATGTTAATAATAATGCAGAGACCTCTTCAAGTATTAAGCAGTCAAAAGTATTGAAGTCAGCTGGGAAAGCTTTGCGTATAATTTAAAAGCTCACAGGGTATTTCAATGGTCTACTAAGCACCTAAATAAGTTCAATAATTACTGTTGTTGTTCTTATTTTTTCTGTTGTCTGTTTCACCAGCTGAGCGCGTGCAAAGCTTTTTGCGTTTGCCAGCAAAGCAACAATAAAACAAAAATTATATATATTTTGATGATTGCCAAACAGGTTGGAGACGAAAGCTTTCGAAGCCAACGAAATGTATTTCGAGCTATCTAACAATGTACATACATATACCCAGATGAGTAATGTACATACATATGTTTGAAAATTGTTCACGAAAGGTCAACATTATGTTTTACTTTTTTTCAGTTGCAAACAGTTGCACTTCATTTCACACACCCACGCAAAAAGTCTGTTGACTTTTGTATGAAATTTGTGACTCACCTTTGCCTGCTGCTTTCTTATTACGACGCGGCATATTGTTGATGTTGTTGCTACTACGTTGTTCACTAAAACCTCGAATTTTAGTGATTTTTCCCGTATTGATCTTAATGGTGATCGTTGATTTACACACACAAACACAAACCCTGTAGGACAGTGTCCTTTTAGCGCGAGAGAGTGAGAAGAGAGTCTCCACAAAGAAGTCTACACACGCGTTTGGCGGCAACTGTTGGCGGCACTTGCACGTGTTTTCTGCTTTTATTGATTTTTTGTGTTTGGGCGTTCAGGAATTTAGGTTAGATTTTGTTCTGGAAGCTTTTAAGGAGGTGGAGTTCTTATTAACTTTCTTTGTCTTATGTGCTTTGGTTCAAACGAAAGACTATTAATCAAGACGCAGCTATATAAAAGCTTTTATATTTCCAATATTGTCTTTGTTGCTGCGGTTGTTGTTGCCTTTTGTTGCACAACACACGTTTGGAATTGTTGAGAACTGATACTGAACTGAACGTTGTTGATTTGCACGCGCGTTTTTTATTTAAACACTGCTGCTGATGTTGCTGCTGATTATAAAAATGCTGATCGATGCTTTGTGTTGCCACAAATTTCATGTTTAACTGCAATTGAATTTCGTTCTGACTTCCTTGGCCTTGAGACTGACTGTGTCTTACGTCGACAGCGCCGTCTGTTCCGAGGGTGTTGTATATGTCTTGCGAAATTGTTTGTTGTAGCGTTTACTTAGTTTTGTTGGTTTAACTGCTGTTTCCGCTTCCACTGCGTCAACTTGGATTGTTGCAGCTTTTGCAAAAGCTCTGCGTCGATGATCTGCTTTGAAAATAATGCAAATTAATTAAAGCACCTCCCGTATTGCTGAATTTGACGAAATTAAATGACACATTTGCAGCAGTGTTGATAAATACTCAAAGCTTCATATTGCAAACTAGCTATTTTAATTTTACAATGAGACACACTGGCCAGATCAAGCCAGCAAAACAGCAACAAGACGGAATACGATAAATTTTTTTTGCAACAATGCCTAGCCGCCATACAAAATTTAAAAATATTTAAAGAGCCAAAAACAAATAAAAATAGCTATAAATTAAATAAGCAGCTGAAATTCTTTTATTTTTTGCAAGCATCAACTCGATTCGTTAAGTTAGTCGCATTGTGATTATTGCAATTTTAAATTAGTAATAAATTTTAGTTATCAACATTTATTGCAATAGATATTTCGATAACAGTCAATGCTCCTGATCCAGTTCAATTGTTTATGAGCAGTTCAGCTCAACAAGTTCCGAACGGGAATACACAACTCATGAACCAACACCAGCCCTGAGTCTCGCTGTGAAAAATTACGAAAGAATTCGGCTGTTCATCACTCTTAAGACCAACAAATTTTTGCAAAAACGAACAATGGCTTCGATTTGTGGACGCATGGCGCTTCGTACCGCCGCTCGCCAAAATGTGACATACCACTCCGTGCGCACCTGCAAAAGTAAGTTGAAAAATCCGCCCAGGGGACGACTCCACTGCCCACCGTCACGTCCGTCCGCCCTGTCCGTGTGACACCTGAGCCGTATCCACAGCGCTTTCACGGTCCGAATTACATAACAAGCGATCCAAGCTAGGCAGTAGACAGTCTGCAGTGACGATCCCCAAATTGCATCGTGATTTGTGGCATCTAAACGATGTGCAAGTGGTGGAAGGAGGTTATGTAATAACTACGCGCAGTACAAATGTGTTTTTAATGCGTTGACGTCGAACGCTGGGTAACTAACAATGCGTAATTCACACCTCTCAGGCGAATCGAAGACTTATATTGCACATTTGTAGGTGCAAAAAGGAAATGTCATTTTATGTTGGCTTTATGTAACCAGCAGCTGCCTACACACACAGCTGATTCAACAACAAATGCAACGATTCTTTATGTACGCTTATCAGCTTATCAAGTAATGTTTTATATATTCTTTTGCAGTGATGAACGATCCCATGGAGCATGCCACGGGTATCGAGAAGCGCGAATTGCTGCTGAAAGCCGCCGGCAACGATAATCCCTTCGACATGAAGGTCTTCAAGCGCGGTGCTGGCACCAAGGAGAACCCCAACTTGATTCCATCGGCCTTCGATGCCCGCATTGTGGGTTGCATCTGTAAGTTGTTTATCTAAATCTATAACTATAACACGAATTGAAAATCATACTCTCCCCATTCAGGCGAAGAGGATCAGACCTATGTGCAATGGATGTGGCTGCAAAAGGGCAACCAGAAGCGTTGTGAGTGCGGACACTGGTTCAAGCTGGTCGAGAAGGCAGCCGTTTAATGTTATTATTAATTAATTAAATAAACCAATTAATAACAAAAAAGAACAACACACACACACAAACAACTATTAAGCTAAAAGTCAACTAAATAGCTGTCCAAATAAACAAACATCAACCCACAAAAATTGGATATCCAAATATGAAACACGCACCGCACTACAAAATCGGGGCAGCTTCTAATTTAGTATTGATTTGATTCGAGATTTGTTGGTGCCATCGAGAAACGAATTCAAAACGTTCGATGAATAAATAAATTAACGAAGAACATAAACCAAAAACGATGCAATAATAAAGGCAGAACGATGAGAGGTACTTAAATGAAAGCGCATACAAATAATATTGGACATTGTTAATTAGTTAAATAGGTTTCTTTGCAGACTTGTCGATCCGATTTGAAAATATGATGGCCTGAAAGAAAGAAGTATGAAAGGTATAGCAATCAGGGAAAGTAAAGGTGGGTTCTCACTGCGTCACAAACGCTTCACAAACGCTGCACAAACGCTGCACAAAGCTGTTCACAACGTCACAAGGCAATGTGAACACTAAATGCATTGTCACAAAATTGTGAAGTCACAAAAATGTGACATTTCAATGTAAACACCACTTTCACATTCTGTTAAAAATTTTTTGCGAAGAAGATTGACACAATTTTGTTGAAAACTATGTTAACTCCTGTTAAAGTTGAAGCAGCTCAAATGAGCCCAATCCCATTGTGAAAGCACATCGAGCAAATTGGTTTTTCCACACATTGTGAACGTCAAAGCTAAAATTTTATTTGTTGTTTTTCGGAACTTTACCATTGTTTGTGATTTTTAAAAAAGAAATGAATTCACAAGATGAAACTGAGCTTGCTGCTTTGGCGGTCATTGGGCTGTGGCTTTTAGAAGACAACGATGATGAACCCAAGGCAAAGCGCAGTTGCTGGATCGATGAAATGAATTTGACTCGTGAAAAAGAGGGAATGTATGCCAAGCTAACGGGAGAGCTGCGAAGTCTTCCGTTCAAATTCAAAAATTATTTGCGGATGGACGGAGCAACGTTCGACCAGCTCACTTTTTGGGTAACTCCACTAATCAAGAAGAAGACAACAAATTTTCGCGAACCAATTTCACCGAGACTTCCGGTGACTCTGCGGTATTTACATAGCTTCTGGATCAAGCATGACGAGCCCCTCATACGAGTTCAGAATGTCGATGGCCGTAATATCAGCCATTATTCCAGAAACATGCGATGATTGAATTATACATTAAAATTTTTTTAAAGAAATTAAATCTTTATTATTGGAGGACAATTGGAAAGCGACGTTTCTTTGTTTTTATTCATTTTGTGGAACTTGTTATTGTTCCATTGCGAACATTTTGTGAACATTATGGTTCCTTTTGATTTTTTGCGATGCTCTTTACATTGACTGGTAGTGTTTACATTGAAGGCTTTCACAAGACTTTTCACAAGGCTTTCCACATTTTTGTGAAGTACAAATTTTGTGTTGCCAATGTAAACACTTTGACGTATTCTGCAAATCATCACAAAGCATGACAAAATGTGATTTCACATTGTGCAGCAGTGAGAACCCACCTTAACTGTTATAAGTTTTGAAATAAAAATTGCAAATAAATAATTATTTTAAAGTTACGAAATAACAATTATGCTGAATTTTTGTTTAAAAAGTCAAAAATAATCGTTAAAATTCATTATTTTTAATAAAAGTTGAGAAATAACACTTGTTTCTGGTTTCGTCAATAAAAATAAAAAAAGAGTTTTTTTCGATTTTTAAAATAAAAGTTACGGATAACTCTTATTTGTAACTTTTAAAATACAAACTCTTATTTTTATTTTTTATTGAAAAAAATCCGAAATAATTGTTATTTCACTACTTTTTATGAAAAATTATATTATAATGCTTATTTTTGACTTTTAAATAAAAATTAAAAATAAGAATTAAATTTGATTTGTATCTTATAAATTGAAAATATAAGTTTTTGGCTGATATTGATAGTTCCGACTGAAATAGGAATTTTTGTGTATACCAATTTTCCTATAGCATATTTTCTTCACAATGATTTTTTTAGTTGATAATTCAATCATAATCATTCATAACTCTTATTTGCAGTCCCTGATAGCAATTAATGTCAATTTCAAAAATATTTCGCAGATATGATGTTCCTGAGTAGGCTAAAATATTTGAAAATATTCCATTTGTAAGCATATTTTGAGCAGCAGGCTCATTCCACAACTTCTTTGCAAGGTAAACGGATTCGGCGAGGCATATATTGAAATCCGAATATTAAAATTAAAAAATTTAAAAAGTTAATATATATATTTCTTAAAGCATTTGCACGCGATGTCGTCGTACATTTCGCGTTTGCTCAAGTCTTCGTTCCCATCCAAGCGACTCGTCTCGCAGCTGACCCAGCGTGGCGAGGGCAAACTGGGTGCACTGCTCCGACAGTTGGGCCTGCAGAAGATGCTGGGCGTATTCGGCAGTAAAGAAGGCGCCGGACAACGTGGCATAGCCACAACAGCATTGATGTCCCAGAAGCGTAAGTATTATTGTTAGTTATTTGTTGGGTTGGGTTAAAAAACGGTAGCTGTCACAGCGTTGACTGATGACATGGAACTGGCCACGGGTATTTTCAAGCGCGAGCTGAAGCTGCGTCAAGCGGGCAACAATGATCCATGGTCCATGGCCAGGCCCATGCAGCGTGGCGCTGGCAAGGAGAGTGATCCCACGGTAGTGCCCTCGGCATTCGATGGTCGTCTGGTTGGTTGTCTTTGCCTCGGCGATCGCGGCCCCAAGTGGATGTGGCTGGAGAAAGGAGCGCCCAAGCGCTGTGAATGCGGACACTATTACGTGCTCAAGAAAGCCGACCCAATTTAACTTAATTACACGACAAATGGAGCGCTGTCCTTACACACTGTCCCACACTGAGAAACGTTACATGATATTATCAAAGATTAGATTTAATATACTTGAAGTTGGCCGTGAATTGCAGTCATTAAATCATATACTTTTCAGTATACTATTTAAATTACACAATTATTTTAGTGTGTAGCCAGTCAGGAGGTAGCCACTGTTGCCGCTCATATTGACCTCGGGATGTGTGCGATTCGGCAAGATTTGATATGTGCGCAGCCAGTTGGAGGTCACATGCAGATTGGTCACTTTGCCAGTCGTCTTCAGCTCCATAAAAGTTTCCTGCAGCAACTCTTTGCAGGTGCTGAATATGACCACGGGACGGGATGGTTTAACCAGAGGCAACAGTGCCTGTATAATGTTCGATGGATGCTCCTTGGCTGCCATTACCAGGCTATCGAATTTGGCATGCATCAACGTCGCGGCGCGCTTGTTTTCCAGCTGCCAGCGCAATGGTCCTGATCTGTGTGCTGGAATAAAAGATGCTCATCAGTTGATGGGAACAATTAAATATACGACTACCTACCGTTGGGGGACTCGTCCAATTTGGGTTTCTTGATTGTTGGCTCAATGATGTCACTCTGCTCCTCCGTAGTGGCATCCTTTTCATCCTTCGCTGTCTCCCCCTCAGATTCAGCTGCTGTGGGAGTTACCGTCGCCTCCGATTTGTCGCCTTGATAGAACTCACGCAGCACAGAGTACAAGTTGACAGAGATGCAGCGTTGCTGCTGTTCCAGCGGCAGTTTAAGTGCCAAGAGTGCTTGCTTTTGTGGCACATTACCCGGATGCATGTGCACCAAAGTCGCCTCCGTATCGGCACCTATTGAGTTCAGCATGGCAGCTGGCAAGAGTCCATTTGTGCCGCTCTCATAGAGCAAATAATTGCCAAAGCCAGAGACACCAGAGTAGGAAATTATCTGGGAGAGGGTGTCCACACGGATGCCCATTATCTTTTCCGCATCCTGTCGATGGAATATGTCGGCCATTAGACGTATGCTTGGCTGTCGGATTTGCACAAATTCAAAGTACTTTTTCTCCTTCTTCAGCAGGTATTTATCCTGAGAGTACTCGGTGCGTGTGTGAAAGGTTTTCGAGTTCTCCACGAGCTTCTCAATGATCTTGCTGGATTCATTGCACGCTTCACGCAGCTGCTCAATGTCCTGCAATTGCAAGTGAGAGTTGTAGTCAGGAATTGTTCCCTTACTATAACAATATGTAGCATACCTGTGATTTAAGTGCTTGTGCTTCTCCATTGTCGCTGATGTCGCGATTGTCGGCTCCACTGCTGGAAATGTTGAGGACGTCGCGTATGCTTCGCAGCTCATTGTCGCTGGCCAGCTCGAGTGTGTGCTGTCGCTGTGCTCCGCGCTTGCCCGCCTTGGTCTCCTTGACGCACATCTTGAAGGTGGAGCCATACGGTTGATCTAGCAACGACTTTAGCTCCAAATGTTCCTTGCCCAACGTGGCCGTTGCATCTAAGCTGCCAAACTTCTGCAGTTTTGTGTACTTCTGGCGCTGTATGACAATATAATCGCCTAGTTGTATGGTTGGTGTAGGCGGTTTGCTGGGCATTGTGCTAAATCACCTAAATAAATAAACGACAACAAGAAATCACGTTGTTTATACAAAAAGTACCACAGCCGCGCGACTGTAGAGCGATTTGTCGATATCGATATCGATAAAAGTGCTGACAGCGCTTTGTAGAGTTGGGCATTTTAGTTCAATTTGCTGAATAAGTTCAATCGTTCATTTTTCGGTCGTGAACTCAATCACTCATTTAGTTCAGTTATTCAGTTGGTCAGTTGGTCATGAACTGTGAACGATGAAAGATTTCTATTCAGTTGGTCATGAACTATGAACGAGATGGTTTCTATTCAGTTGGTGAATGATGAAAGATGAATAGGTCATTTTGATCAGTTGGTCAGTTGTTTATGAAAGATAAACGATGTGAATAGGCTACAATTGTTTCTTTTTAGTGGAATGTGAAATGTGTTTTAAGTTATAAATAAGAATAGACGACAGCAGCAAAATATTATATATTAAGGATTATTTTTTAATATTTTGGGTTATACCTATACCTTGGCTTATTGAAAATGAGCAAAATGAGGAAATTGTTTTTTTTTTTGGGCTTAAATAACCCTTTACACTGTTCAAAACTTAAAAATATATGTATGAAATTAGAGCATTGTTACATGTAAAAATTTTTTTTAAAAATTACTGACCAGCTGCAAAATGATCGGTTTAGTTCATGATTGACTGAATAAGTTCACTCGTTCATCTTAATGACCCGTTCATTTGAACTTTTTCAGAACGAATCGACACAACTCTAGCGCTTTGCGTATTTTTTATCGTAGGACAGTATGCTGCTTAGTAGGATAATATATTTTCTGCGAAAGCTCGTTGAGTGTCTAACTTATTTAAACATGACATATAAATGTAATTTTAATTAATAGCCCTTGCAAGTTGATATTACTGCTGGTAGTTATGGTATTATTCCCTTGACTCGTATCACGGCAAGATATTGAGCACCGTACCTTAAAAAGAACCAAGTGAACGGAACCTGGAACCGGTGAAAAAAAGACCAGCAGCTGATAACAAAATACCGAGTAAACCACGCGCTTGTCAGCTCGTCAAATCTTAACCTTCGGGCAAGATTATCTTGCTACCTAGACGCGTTTTTATTTTATTTATAATCTTTAAAGTGCCTTTTTGTTGCGGACGTGCCGGTAAACGGTTCCTAGCGCTAAAATAAAGTCGTTTAGGGAGACCAGGCTTTTGCCCTAGCTATAAACTAGTGGAACTGGTGGAACCTGTTGCCAACCAACTGCTAATTAACAGTTAATTGAAGTCGCGCCCATACATAGTATAAACAACAACTTCGCCGTTGCATTTTGAATCAGTCAAGCGGAAAAAATGGGTGATAGAAAAAGCGAAGAATCGCCATTTATTTCGTCAAAGAAGCCAGTGACATTGAATCCATCATGGGAGTCGCAATTGCAATCGGACACCAATGGCAAGGGCTCAGGTTCTGTAATGTCGAAAATTGTCGCATCGCTGCAGCCGCCAGTTGACAAATATAAACTCGTCTTCTTCATCTTTGTACTGCACGGACTGGGCACCCTAATGCCGTGGAACATGTTCATAACCGCCAAATCGTACTTTGAGGACTTTAAATTGGGTGAAAACTACACAGTGAAAACTGAGTCCAATTATCGCGGCAACTTTATGCAAAATATGGGCTTCGCTTCGCAAATTCCGAACGTGCTCTTTAATTGGATAAATATCTTCATGAACTTTGGTGGCGATCTCACTACCCGCATTGTGTATAGCATTCTGATAGAGATAGCAATACTTATTATCACGGTTGTGCTTGCAATGCTGGATTCATCTGAGGTGAGTGCAATGATAATTGCATACAGTATGTCAAGTAACTGTTTTGACAAATTAAAATAAAATTAAAGCAAATGTATTTATTTTTTATTTAACAAAATATTTAAGCCCACTTGTTATTTTTGTTTGTCTTGTCTTAGCAACAGTCAAAAAATATTAATCCAAGATAAGGTATTTTAATTTGTTAAAAAAGTTACTTGTATAACTGTTCACAAGTTTATTGTATTAAATAGTTTATAATACCTATTTTATTTCCTAATAGTGGCCGGGCGTATTCTTCTGGGCTACCATGAGCTCAATTGTTCTGATAAACATGGTAAGATTTATAATTATTTACTATCTCGCTTTCAATGCTTATCAGTAATTTATTATTGCAGTGCAATGGCATTTATCAAAGTACAATTTATGGACTCGTCGCGGCCTTACCTCCCAAGTATACGGGCGCTGTCGTGCTGGGGTCAAACGTCAGCGGCTGCTTCGCCACGATCATGTCAATGCTGTGCGCCACTTTCTTCAGCTCGATGCGGACATCGGCAATTTATTATTTTGTGACAGCGATTTTAGTTTTACTCTTCTGCTTCGATACATACTTTGCGTTGCCTCTGAATAAGTTCTTCCGGCACTATGAGATGATTAGCAAGCAGAGTGAAAAGAGTTCGGGATCGAAAACTCAATTGAATGTACCTTATTGGCAGATATTTAAGAAAGCCTCACCTCAACTATTCAATGTATTCTTTACATTCTTCGTCACATTGTCCGTTTTTCCTGCCGTCCATTCGGATATTAAGCGTTCTGATGATTTCATAATAGGCGATAAGTATTTTACACTCATTACATGCTTTTTAACGTTCAATGTGTTCGCAATGTTGGGCAGCTTGACCACATCGTGGGTTCAATGGCCGAAACCCAAATACTTGGTAGTACCTGTCGTTTTGCGTGTTGTATTTATACCCTTATTGATCTTCTGCAACTATGCACCGAAAGATATTGTTAGAACATTGCCAGTGTTTATCACAAACGAGTGGTTGTATTGGATCATTGCCATCATTATGTCATTCAGCTCTGGCTATTTAAGTTCCTTGGGCATGATGTACGCACCACAGACTGTTAACGCGAAATATCAGATAACCGCCGGCATGTTTGCCGCTGCGATGCTCGTTTCTGGCATCTTTGCCGGCGTTATGTTCTCATATTTAAGCCCCCTTATTATACAAATTTGAGCACTTAGTTTGCTACAATTTTTTACCATTTTATACCATTCATTCATTCATTCATTCATAATTATTTTCAATTACTTGCACAATGAAAATGTTCGCGTTTGATTTTAGCATTACGTAAATAACAACAATACATAAGATATTTGACTAATGAATTTATATTTTTGATCTTTTGGCATATTGCCGGACAAACTAATATTTAAAAAAAAACCTTACTATTAATTGTAAACATGTTTAAATAAAGTTTTAAAACATTTGTAGAAATTATGAATTGTCGTGTATATTTACAAAGAACAAACGAAAGATCGATCAACTGTCTTTGGTGTGCCGAATATAGAATACCCTAGCAAAATATTCTACGTTCTCTAGTAAGACTAGATTGGATAAAAGCAGATTGGCTGGGAAACCATCTGGATTTAAGGATAATGTCAGAGTAAAATAATATTGTAATATGAAAACCTATTTACATTTGTAGATAATCTTCAGTAGTTCACAGAATTTTGGTGATTCCCGTGGACTGCGTGTCTCCAGTCCAGTTATCTGCTCCAGAGCCACCTCCACGTCCACCACATTGCACATTATCAGCTGCAGTCGCTTCGGAAACCTTGTTTCCGCTAACTCCGCCAATTGTCTTGTCTTCTCGAGCATATCACTTAGTTCCTGCGCCTCCATGTCGTGATAACTCACCACCAATTCCTTCAGCTCGGGCAGCTGCTCGGCAACGCTGAAGCCACAGTTCTGTGCATCTGAAATTCCCAATCTTTGCAGGCGCGCCAATCCAGAGGCGGGCGCTTGCAGAATTGTCTCTTCCACTTGGTTTTTGTTTGATGTCAGATCTAGTGTGGTCAGCTGCAGCTGGGCCAGCAGCTCCTCCAGGTGTGTGGCCTCGATAGAACATTCGCGGGCAACCAGAGTTTTTAGCTTGTGAAGTCCGACCATAAATTTGCCGGTTATATACGCACTGGACACGCTGAGACTGCGCAGATTGGGGCAACTCTTGGTAATGGTCTGAATCATGCTGTTGTTCATGTTGTCATCGGTAATGCACAGCTCTTGAAGATTGGTCATGTCCAGGCGCAGATAGAACGTCAGTTCGGGACGCATCAGATGCCGGCCCAAATACGAATCAAAGGCCTTCTCATGTACATTCCATATGTAGAGCTTCTCCATCTGACAGCTGGTCAGCTCAAAGAAGTACATGTAATCCTCTTTGCTCAGCGGCGCAAACATTGAATATGACACGGAAATTTCCCGATAACGGGGCTTCCGCCACACAATTTGGCACAGCAACTCCTCATAGCGCAGGGAGCAGCGAGCCATTGCTATTTGATCCACCAGTGACAGGTACTCCAATATTATGCACACACAGTCGTCATTGAGGTTGTCCATGTCCATTTTCATAGATCTCTGATAAATACGGCGAAAAACACCTGAGCAGCAAACCAATAACAACAAGCGAACAGCTGTTTTTGCACTTCATCTCAATTGAATGGTCACACTGAAAGCAGAAAGCGCTTTTAAAAATACTACAAAGAATACTAGATAAACTAATCAATACTAAAAGTTTTGAATTTGAAGCGCGCGCTTATTTAAAAAGTAACGTTCATGTACTCATATTTTATTTATTTTACTTTAGACAAAAACTACATTTGTAGATAATCATTGTAGATAATCTATAACATTTATAATGATAAATGATTAAATTTTGAAATTAATGCGCTCAATTAATAAATAAAAATGTATTTGCTTTGACAAATTACAAAATTCACAATTTTTAAATAAACAGTAAATCATCTAATGGTAAACATATAAAATATACAAGCATAATCATGTCGAAAATATGTTCACAGTTCTATTTTAACAATCTCTGCGTGATAAAGACTCTGTTATCCCAAAATTGCTCTCGTTAGGTAGAAATCCCACAGAGCGATAAAGACAGATAAGAAATTACAGCATAGAGTACAGAAATTATGATGTCTTGTAACAAACTAAATTCGGTTCAATATTGAAACAATGCAGCCCGGAACTCGAAACAACTGAATTAATCTTTGAATTTGCATCTTTCTGTTGTGACATCTTCATGGGTTGTGATTTTCGGATTGTTCGTAGAACATGAATGCGATGACTGTTACAAAACAAAAAAAACAATAAATAAATAAAGCTGCAAGCGAATTTCATAGTCATGACCATTATTTTCATTACGAACGCACTGAAAACCAGTAAAACTTTTGTTGTCCCGCCTCCATTTTGAGCCCGTCTCTCCCGCACCACGACTTTAGTCTCGTCTCGCCATGCATATCAATTAACATTTTGAGTGTGTTTCCATGTTAAACTGTCACTTTTATACGCATCATGCAGCACCAGGCTCAAACCAGACCCGAAATCCCAACGCAATTCGCACAGAACCATTCGCAATCGCATGAATGGATGGATGGATGGAGCCAGAGGGGGCATCGGAGGATTGGGGATACGGTCAGATTCCGCTTTGTCAGTTTGTCTGTGCCAGACTCACATGATTTGTGCGTGACCATGCGAAATGTAAATTATTTATATGTGTGTATGTATGCACACCCCCAGCCAGAAATGGATTTGGACACGGTCTTGGCAACAGTCCGTCCTTCCGTCCGTCTGGCTTTGGCGTCTCCCATCGACAATAGCGCAGAAATATAAAATACATTTGCCAACAGTTAACTGTTGGAGGGACCCTCGTCAGTGCAGGAGACATTGGCCAACAATTGATTGACATTAGGTCGGCGTTAATAATAACAATAATGCTAACGAATCCCAAAAATATTAGAGTAAATATGGCAATTCAAAATTGGTATAAATTAAGTAAATTAGTTTGGTCATAAGAGAAACATTTAAATTAGTTGTCAAATGTATGTGGTAAATTTTGATAAGGTTTTTTTTGAAATTACTAATGCTCCTGAATAAATCAATATAATTCTGTATATATTTAGATTGTAAATATACCTTAAATGCCGAAAAAATAAATCAAATGTGCTAAAATCTGTATTAAATATATAATCAGTTGTTTACATAAGAATAATGAAAAAAATGAGTTTACAAATTATCTTTACTTTTGACCATTCTTTATTTATGTGATACATAAATGATACCTAAATTTGTAAACTAAGCTCATTAAATACAGCTCAATATATGTAATTATAAATGCTGACTTTAAATCTACAGTTATACTTACTGAAATTAGACAGAACTTACTCGCTTTATTATTTATCAAACTATGACAATGACAGTCAAGGTTGAGTGTTTATTGAATAATTATAATTGTACCTTTGAAGTCCGCTCAGGTTTCAATTTAAGTGGCCAGCAATTTGTGGTCATTGTGTGGCCCTAATTGTTGACTTGGCAACTTGCACTTGACAACGCCGTAACGCCCAGAAAAGAATGCTTAATTTAGTTGCCAATTAGCTGAAAAAAAAACACACGCCCCTTAAATAAACCGTGAGCTGTCCAAATTATGGTTTTTCGAAAGTGACGCCTTAAAGACGACGCCATGAAATATGCAACATTTTTGTCGTGTTCATCGCCTTGGCAAACAATTGACCAATTAAGTGTAAAGTTTGCCAACGTCTCAGTTGCCTCGTCTATTTTGGCCATTGCATGCCAGTCGAACATTATGTGGCCATTTGCGTGCCGCCTTTGTGGGCCAGGCTAAAAGCACTAACGTTGTGCCTGGGGGGACAGCATTTGTTGGTATAGTGGTCAGCATTGGACTGCAGCTCGTTAAATGTTTTATGCAGATTTTGCATTTGCTCGTTTTGGGGTTTTACCTCTTTACATTTTCGATTTTCCACTCGTGCAACGCCGCATTGTAAATTCAATAGCATTGTTTTTGACGCTGGCTGCAATATTTCATTTTTAATTTGGCCCACAGAGGTGAGGATTTGATTTATCGACACATGGCATTGCATTTTTGACCCTGCTTTGAAATACACTTCAATGAAATCACATTTTTCACATATTTGGCTCTCATGCTTTGGTTTATTGTATGTATATAAGTATATTGGTTTTAATTTTTGCTAAATGCCTTGCGAAATTATTTAACATCTCATCTAATTAAGTCGAATGTTTAAATTTATATTCATATAATTTTTAATTTTTTTCGGTTTTCGATTTTTTTCTTTCAATTTTGGTTGCGTCATGGAAGAAAAGAAAGTTGGATCACATAAGTTTTTGTTTTTGTCAAACGTCCTGCTAAGTTATTAAAATAACAAAACAAACAAAGTAGTAACGATTTTAAAGCTTATTTACATTAAACATAAGTAACAAGTGCATAGGTTTAATTTGTATACACATTTGAGACTTTTTTCTATCAATTTTTATTTCTACTGACATTTCATAGTAAGATTTATTTCTCTTTTTCGATTTTTTTTTGTTAAGGCTGAAGACAGAGTATTACAATTTTTATTGTTTAAGAGTAAAAGTTGTTTATAAAATATATGTATGTATGTATGTATCATATATCAAAGTATAGTTATGTATTTATAGTTATAGAGTGCATATATTACAGTTTTATATTATTTTTACAGATCAACTCACTGTGGAGTCCATTCTCATTGAGCTAAAAATCTAATTAACATTACACAGTATTGAAATATTCTCTATATTAATTATGCATTAATTGGTTTTTGGTTTAAATTTTAACTCGAATAATGCCAACGCTTGATCCACTAAACGACGCAATTTAATCGTATATATCATTTATGTATATATATGTATGTATGTGTATGTAAAATTACTAAATTGCGTTCTATATAAGTCAATATTTAGTATATATTTGTATGTTTTTTTAAGTACTTATTTTGGTAATTAATATATATTGCAAATTAGATAATTTATTAAATAATTGTTTCACTACGCTTTGCTATAATTTCAAAATTTATTTTATTTTAAGTATTTCATTTTGATAATTGGTCCTTAGTACACTACATGGAAAGCGTTTAAGGCCCTATTCTCTTTCAGCAAACAATTTTTTTCGACTTTTTTTTTTTGCATTTTTTTATAGCTTGGACATTTAAGAATATAACCCTAAAAGGGTTTTTTGAAATTCGAAGTACTTTAGGAGTTATGGCCTTTTTTGTCCAGCAATGTTAATGTTAATGCACGTGGAGTCAAAACTTTGAACGCGTTTATCTCGAAACCACGTTTTTCGAGCTGGCGGCCACGATTCCGCCAGTTCTACTGAACCGATTTGGATGAAACAAAGTTTAATCGACGTAGAATTGTCACCATTCTGGCCCGTAGTAAAATAAATTTTGCGATTTTTTTTACTTTTTTTTTTTACACTAAACTACAAAAAAATGGATCCAAATCGATTTGTCAATTTCAAGTGGCCGCCATTTTGTCAAAAAAAATCGCAAAATTTGTATTTTACTACGGGCCAGAATTACATCTATACTGATTATAACCCCGTTTTTTTTTTCATTTCCGACGCTCCGGAGACCCGGAATCGTGGCCGCCGTGACGACACCTTTTTTTTCAACCCCCAACTTTGAAGTCTCATTACTTTTTGAACACCCCTCGTGTCGAGGCAAAAAAAATTTTTTTATTTTCTTTCATTCATTACTAATTTAATAAAAAAAACAAAATTCAAATATCTTTTTGCGTTTTCAAATGAGAATTTTTTCAAAAAAGGTCCAAAAACAGCAAGCTGAAGGAGAATAGGGCCTTAAAACTGTAGAGCAATTCAAATTTCTATAGCATACTTTTGAGCGTGCAGACAAATGACACTGCGCCCAGTCCTCTTTGTCATAGTCAATATTTTCTTTAAACATTTGTCGACTTTGGGTATATTTACTTAAAAGTGGATAGTTTAAGTACAAGAAATCAAGAAAGAGTTATCAGTTATAACCAGGGCAGCTATGTCCGATCTACGGTTACTTATGGAAAGTATGTTTATAATTGTAAAGGTAGGTTTAATGTAATTAACAATTGTGTTTTATTTGCTAGAAAACTTAACCTAATACCTGGGCAATGTGGAGTTTAAACTAACTTTCGCCCATATTTGGCCTAAATTTAATTATGTTAAATTATTAAATTATTCTTGGAAGTTTGAATCTTGAAGTGTTTTCTCCAATTTTTGGATGTAATCTGCATAAATTGCGAATATTTGAGAAATCTACATAGATTGGGGGTCTTTATAATTATATTTCTTCCCCAATTACATGTTATTAAACTTTTATAAAATATTTGTTAGTTTAATACTTATTCATAACAAAAACACAATAGCTTTTAAATTGCACTGTCCAATAAAAAACATGAAACTCCTAAGGAAAATTGCGCATTCGCAATGTGGGCTCATATCGGCGGTAAAGGTAGGCTGATTGAAATATTGTCTAAATATTATTATGTTTGCTATAATTATCAAAACCACCAAGTTTTAAGTCTCTGAAATTTGCGAATCAATGCAAAAAGGTTGCATATCCAGATCAGTGTGCAATCCAAGATTAGTCCACAACAACTCGACCTCTCTCATAAAATTACTCTCGCTTTCTCTCTTTGTGGGTGTGCCTTTCAACTGACCGCTCCATTCAACAGTTTCTGTCCTCCACTTTAAGCAAACACCTTTTTGTGTCAACAAAACACACACACACACACGCGTACATATACAGGAAATCAGACAGACAGGCGATGTTGAATAGCAGCTGCCCTTTTTATGCTGCCCACAGCTGTGACGACCTTTTATAGTAGACTAAAAATGAAACGCCTTTGCCGGTTAGCGTGGGCGTGACTGTCCAGGTGCATCTGTGTGCCTGCCTCTTCTCTCTCTCCCCTTCCTCCTTCCTCCTCCCTTCTTTCTTCGCTCTCTTTGTGTTTGAGTCGTATGTTAATTGTGCCGAGCGAGGCAAGCGAAATTTGGTGCCACAAAGAATCGTAAAATTTTTAAAAACCGCCTAAGCCGCACATAAAGTGTCAGCCAGATATAAATTTATGCTGGCCTTGTTAAGCTTCACAAACACACAGACTCATTTATATGCACATGAGTGAGCATGGTTATGGTTAACTGTAACGCTGCTATTTTTGTAGCCTACTTTACGGCGCGCTGTTTTATTATGCGAAGTTAGTAAAAGCCGCGAGAAGTTTCTTTAAAACTAGCTAATAAATAACATAATTAACTACTTCTAAAATATTGGACTCTACTTTAGAAATAATTTAAATTTGTATACTAAAATTTACTTTAGATATTCTGTTTCACTATTAAAATTCAGATTTCCTAGTTAAATCCGTACTAGAATTTTGTATAATAAGCTACAAAAGAGTCTCTATTTTGTTTATTGCCAGCATATTTCAAGCATTATAATTAAGAACCGCAATTGCCAGAAGTCTGCTAATTAACTGGTACTCGCTGTGCCACAGAATAAAACCTAATTAAAGCTAATCCTTTTGCACATATGCACGGCGCTGTTTTCTCGTTATATTTTCTATATATTTTTTTTTTTGTTGGGGCAGGACTCGAGGATACGGATCTGTGGCGCGATGTCATTTATTTTTGTTGTCCCTTGTCAACGTTCTGCCTGTCGCAATTTGCATTCGAATTTTTAATGTGTATCGCAGCTATTTTTGACCTTTTCGTTTATCGTTTTCATTTGTATTTTTACTTTAAATTTAACTTTTACTTTTATGTATGCTTAGTTTGGTTACTCACTTAATTTACTAGACAATTTTTTGGGGTATTTCTTTAATGTTACATTTACTATGCTCATTTAGAAATGTACTTTTTGAATGTTGCAATTTGCAACCAACATTAACTGAAATAACTATTTAATTAATTATTGTTTATTAATATTGAGCTACTTACATGCGTGATTTATTTTTGCTTAGTAATTTTTCAGGTTTCTCCATCTTGTTGCTAATTTTAAATTAAATTATAATTTGGCCATTTTTTCTGTGTTCAATTAAATTGATTTTTTTGCTTTTGTAGCTGCACTTCCGACAGCCATGAGTTGAGTTTTTCCCTCCAACATACGAGCATTAATTTTTTTTGGTATTAGCAATTAAATTTTTTAATACAATTGTTTATGTCGCATGCGTGTGCACTTTCCATCATTTATGTTCTTTTTATTACTGCATTTTTATTTCATATCATTTAATTAAAATTTACTACACAAACTCAAGATTTGTTGGCTTTGAAGAAACGGCGAAGAAAATAAATTTTTGACTGGTACAGAGACAGCTGTAAAGGAAATTCGTATACATATATAGCTAAGAAGATTATTTTTATGAGCAATTTGTTATACTTATTTGAGCAAACACAGCAGACTATTCAATGGTTTCAATTGCTTTTTGATAAACTGATCATTTTTGTTGTTGAATTGATTTTAAATCAGTAAAGTTGAATTAATGCATTTAAAAAAATATAATAAACAATTACAGTTAATAAATTTGAAATCAATTTATGGTATCTGCATTTGAGATACGATTTAGTCGCTCGCCAACACAAAATGACATTTAAATTGTGTTTCAAAATGTTTTTAAATTGATTTATGATAGTAATTTCCCTTACAACTCAACTGTGACACTCTGTACACACTTTTGGCAATCCCATGATAACCACAAAGCGACCCGCAGCCAAACCGTTCATCGTCACACCTGTCGACCTTTGCACTTCAATAAATATAAATATTTTGTAATTTCATTTCAGTTTTTTGATAAAAATTCATTGGAAATTTATGCAACAAATGCATAAAATACGAAATAAAAATATTTGCGACACTTGTGTCCTGCTTTGTTGCTGCTGCTGTCACACCCCCAAAACGCCGACTTCCGACGTTTATGCTTGTTGTAGTGCGCGTAAGTTGTTTTTTTTACTTTCACTTTTTATTGCATACTTTTGTGCGCCACCGTGTTGCGTCGTGTACGTGTGTAGGTGTGTGTCTGTGTGAGTTATGTTTTCACAACCATGTTGATTTTTCGTTTTGTTTGCCAGTATTGTTTTTTTGCTTGTTTAATAATTTTATACAAAATGCCATTTACGTTATGTTGTTGCCATTTTTGGCTCTATTTATGCGGCCATCACTGTTTGGTTGTGCGTCTGTTTGTGTGGGTGTCTGTTTGTTTATGATAAATTGCATTTAATGTAATTTACGCAAACGTTTTTCTCGCACGTTTCGTTCTCATTTTATGCTTCTCGCTGCTGTTATCAGAATATTTTTTATGTTTATGTTTTGTTCTTATTGTTGCTGCCGCTGTTGCTGATTTTATTGCTGCTGCATGTCGCCGCCGTTGCCGAGGCCAGCCTTAGACTCCGGCGGCACCTGTTGTACACATGCAGAGAGAATAAATTTAACGAGTTAGTTTCCAATTGAATCTGACTTTATCTGATACGACCAGAGACAATATGTTAAGAAATGTATACAAAAAAGGAAAAATAATACAATCAAAGCATAAGCAACATTCAGGTAAAGTAGCAAGTGTCTGTGTTTGTGTCCGAAAAACCAAAAACCGAAAAACACATTGAATTGCGCCCAACAAACAACAACAATAAGCCCCATTACAGGCACACACACCTACACTCGCAATACACACACATACAAAAGAGCCAACAATTGGTTTTGTGGCATCAATTTGAAGAAAACAAGATGAGGAAGTAGTATTAAAAAAAAAAAACAAAGAAAAAGAAATACAATATTGAAGTAGACAAAACTTGAAGTAAAACTTGCATACGAAACGCAAAATGACAAGAAATACACAGAAGAGCAAGAATACGAACAACAGCAACTTAGAAAGAACAAAGAAAAACTTTTGCAACGAAATACAAAATAAATTGAAGAAATATGTTTAATTTTCTGTATGAACTTCCTATATGTATAAGTTCAAGTTGAGCAGCAACTTGTAAAAACGGAAACAAACAAATTCGCTTGTTTTATTATTTTTCTTTTATATTGCAAAATAAACATATATTATTTGGCAAATCTTTTGATATTCTTTTTATTTTTTTAATTTTTAAGTTTTCAATTAACACCCAAGAATTGTTACATAGTTTCAGGATGAAAAGAAATTTTAATTAGAATGGATATTTCTTTTGAATTTCGCATAAAAGTATGCAATACAATTTTTTTTAATGTTTATTTGCCATTTTAGTTTAAAATTGTAACACAAATTTTTATTTGGGAAATAAATATAAATTCTCTTAACAGATTTTCAAATAACAATTTAATTGAAAACTTAAAAATAACTAGCAAATTATCATGCCATTAACAGAATTTCGTTGAAAACAATCCAATATTTTGTGTATAACAAAATGTTTGCAAGTAGCATAATGGTAAATCAAGGAAAATAAAACTGAGAAAATGATCATAAATTGCAGTCCCTCAAGAAGATATTGAAAACAGCGAAACAGAGAGAGGTCTACGAATGACAACAAATACGAATACGAGTAACAACGATGACGATTGATAGCAACGGCGACTGTACCTAGTACTTGGTTTTCATTATTTTTCGTTTTGAGGGGGGAAAATTGGTTTAAAATTTAACCGCCATAGAAACTATGAAAGTCCAGGAAATCCATGGAATCTGTTTGATTTTGCTGTTGTTGGTCGAGCTATGCGAAAGATCATGACAATAATGATATAGATGGCAGTTGAGAATGATATGAAATGATTGTTGTTGTTATTGTCGTGGTGTTAGTGGTGGTCGTAGTGGTTGAGAGCAGGAGAAATAGAGAGATATGGTAGGAGAGTGGTAGAATAGTATTTACAAAAGAGTTTAAGAGCTAAGCCAAAGATCAGCACTCACCAACTTCTTGAAACAATCGTCAAAGAAGGCAGTCATCGAGCGATAAAGATGACGCTTCACTCCAGATAAACTGTGTCCTTCATCCGGATAGATTTGCTGTTTGTATAACACTCCCTTGCTGGTCAGAGCTCTGGACAACACCATCGATTGCTGCACATGCACATTGTCATCGGCGGTGCCATGGACGAGCAGGAACTGACGATCACGCAGATTGTCAACGTATTTGGATAGATCGCTCTCCTCGTAGCCCTTGTAGTTGTCGGTTATGTTGGGAAAACTCAGATAGCGCTCCGCATAGGTTGAGTCTTAAAGATATAGACAATGAGAGAACTTTATGCAGGACTTTCTTCAAGAATTTAAACGTATGATGCTAAGAAATAAGGAAACCAAAATTAAACTAGTCGGCGGTGCTACAGTCGAGCGGTACTCGACTGTCGGAGACCCCGTACTTATTATAAAGATATCTCAAACAACAAAAAGATTTTCATACTAAGACTTAATTTGGACTGATCGTTCCTATGGCAGCTATATGATATAGTAATCCGATTTCAATTAAATTTGGTCAGAATGTATAAGACTATCTTTTATGCATATTCTGTCAGTTTGGTTGAAATATCTCAAACAGCAAAAAAGTTTTCCATACTAAGACTTGATTTTCAACTGATCGTTCCTATGGCAGCTATATGATATAGTAATCCGATTTCAATCAAATTTGGTCAGAATGTATGGAACCATCTTTTATGCATATTCTGTCAGTTTGGTTGAAATATCTCAAACAGCAAAAAAGTTTTCCATACTAAGACTTGATTTTCAACTGATTTTTCCTATGGGAGATATATGATATAGTAGTTCGATTCCAACCAAATTTGGTCAGAATGTATGGGACCATCTTTTATGCATATTCTGTCAGTTAGGTTGAAATATCTCAAACAGCAAAAAAGTTTTCCATACTAAGACTTGATTTTCAACTGATTTTTCCTATGGCAGCTATATGATATAGTGGTCCGATCCAAAATCTAAATCAAACTCGATCTGCTCTTAATATAGACGAGCCTACATACCAAGTTTGGAGTCTCTAGCTCTTATAGTCTCTGAGATCTAGGCGCTCTTACAGACGGACAGACGGACAGACAGACAGACAGACAGACAGACAGACGGACAGACAGACATGGCTATATCGACTCGGCTGTTGATGCTGATCAAGAATATATATACTTTATGGGGTCTGCCACGCCACCTTCTGCCTGTTACGCACATTTTTTTTTGTGACAAAGTTAATAGACCCCTTTACTTTTTTAAAGTACGGGGTCTAAAAAATGTTAATCATAAGAACGTTAATAAATGAAGTAATGGGATGACAAAAAATCAATAAAAGCGAAGATAAAACAAAAATTTTGTAGTAATAGAAATAGAAATAGAAATAGAAGTAATAAAATATTTTAGATTCCACTAACTTCTATTGCTGCTAAATATTTCTGAAATATCATAGAATAGAGAATAGAGAATTTACAATTATTTCGGATCAATTGAATATGTATTGAAAAGTCCTCACAATAGGAGTCAGGAAAACCAACAATACTTTTTCCTAATAATTGTTAGCTAGGTATTTCCTAATTTTTGTTTCTTCTACTTATACTGTCCTATTTGAATATCCAAAATTTTGCTACTATTCTTCACTTTTATTTTAATTTTCTTTTCCAAGATTTTTCTGTTAATGTAATCCCTATTTAATTATTTGGATTATGAATGAGGTACCCTCTAAGCTAAAGTGATCAGCATTTGCTTACCGTACAGCTTCCAATTGGTTACTGGAGACACACTGATGCCGCACTGGAATATCGACTGCTGTCCAGCCAGAGCGAGAGCAGCTGTATATCCGCCGTAGCTCCAGCCCCAGACGCCCATGCGACGTGAATCGATAAAGTGCAGATTATCGCGCAAGTATTCGCTGACCTCCAGTTGATCGGAGACCTCAACGCTGCCCAGACGTTTGTACACCTCGTGGAGCAGCTGATAGCCTTGGCCAGAGGAGCCACGCCCATCGATTTCAATTACAATGTAATCCTTGTTGCCCGACAAGTACGTGTTCCAGTCCACGTGCCAGCGATCTGTGACCAGCTGAGAGCCCGGACCGGAGTAGACGTGTAATATGGTGGGATAGCGGGTAATCTCATCCTCGCGCAGCACGGGCGGGAGGTACAATCGCACCTGGGCGTGGTAGCCGCCAGAGATCATGACCGGAAAAGTTTTCACCTGCGGCAGCGCCACTTTGGCCATTTTCTCCTTGAGCCGTGTGTTGTTCTGTACAGTGAAAAGCAGCTCCATAAACTGTGACTTGGGCTCCATAAGTTTCCCGGGAGCTTCTGTTTCCGTTTCCAGCTGCTCCTGCGGCACATTTTGTCGCTTTGCCTTGTGTGCTCCCGCTAGCTTTAGGGCATAAATTGTGGAGCTGGGCACAACCGGACCCAGGCACTCGACGAGCACATAGCGTGCTCGCAGGGAGAGTGGAAACTGCGCCTCATGGTACAGGCAATCGCTCGGTGGTGGCGGTGGTGCAGAACCATGACCATGTCCCTGCCTCTGCTGTTCCACGGGCAATGCTGGTGCCGGTGGCAGCGCCTCTGATTCCTCAGAGTCCTCCCAATCATCGTCCCAGGCGGTGACCAGCTTTGGCGGCGATTTGGTGTGACCCTCGTCATAACCATCGCTGCGTTGCATTAAAGCCGGACACGTCAGACAATCGGGCATCGGCAGAGCCTGTCCCTGGCGAGCGGGTAGCGCCGAGACGCGGTACAAATGCTGCTGCGAGGGCAGACGCTCCGGTGTGCCCAGAAAATAGCTTCAAAATGGGAATTGGGAAAGAATTTAAAAGAGATTTATTGATTTCCATTTAATATTTAAGCTTAATATTTGCTCTTATGCATGATTTACAACAGCTTCTGACTAATGGAAGCTCTAACATGGCCTTGTCTTAATACACTGCTTATTTTAAATGTATAAAAAGAGTAAAACCTAGTCGATTAAACATATACTAATAATTATAATTATAAGTATCGAATATACAGTGTATCTGCTAGACGAGTTTTTCAACAGATACATAAGTGTCTAATCTTCGGAAGAGTATTTAAATCGATCAAGATTACATTTTAGTTTATTTAATGTGCAATAAGTAATTTAAGTCTCGATAAAAATTTCTGACAGAAAAGTCATTTTATTGTGAACTTGAAGAAAGCGGGGATCGTAACTCTTATAAATTTTATGAAAAAAGTTATGAAATAAGAGCTACATATTTCCCAATTTTTATAAAAAAGTTGAAAAATAACTCTTATTTTCAAATTTTATCATAAAAATTATAAATAAGTGATATTTTTAAATTTTTATTTAAAAGTTGAAAAATAACTTTTATTTGCAATTTCTAAAATAAAAGTCAAAAATAAAAATTATTTTTCAACTTTCATCATAAAAACCCAAAAAAGAGTTAAAAATAATTTAAAAAATAAAAATTGGAAATAAAAATTATCCTGTTCTTGGATAGTCCTTCCAAAAATAGCGTATGCGCATTTTTTTCAATGTCCCTATAATTTTTTTAGTGCTTGATGTTTTTTTTCCGATCCCTGGCAAAAAGTGACGTTGAGTTTTTGTCACATCACGGATTCATGTTCAGTTTTTAAGTTAGATTGTGGGGGAATTGTTACTTCCGATGGCTACTTACATCCAATTATCCGACTGATCCCAGTGCAGCAATCGATTCACTTCGTAGGGTCCGTGTGTGAGGGGAAGCACGCGATTATTGTCAATGTCCACGTGCACGATGTGCCGGAAATAGCCTGTCGGTTGGCATGCGTGTGTGTGTGTGAGAGAGAGTGTGTGTGTGTTGTGTATTCAGTTCGAAACAAAAGTCAAATTGACATATGGCTGGGCTGGCTCACTTACCAAATGAGCCATCGCGTAGTGGGGATATGGCCACATAGAGGCTCGCATTGGCCGCAAACAATGGCACTGAGACGGTGTCCACCCAACCGCGTCCATCGCCGCTCACTCGATGGGTCTGGCACAAAGATAGAGACGGCGATACAGGATATGAACTTGGACACGCTTAATTTGGCCATTTGCGACTCACCTCAATGCATTCGAACGATGGACTCCGGCAAACACTGACCACGGAGATATTTTGCGGTCGATTTAACCAGACCACTGCGATCTCCGTGCCACTCACCCAACTGGCACTGCTGAAGTAATGATCCCTATGGGAAAAACCAATCAACCGTTTAATAATACAATATTTTTATAAAATTTCTTTCTTTACGCACTCGTTTTGTATAATTGTCGGCGGCTTAAGGTCCGTTATGTGTATCTTCTGTGGATCCGATAAGTCGGCAACACGCAGAGCGAATGTGGGATTCGGTGTGCCCGGCTTTGGATACCTAAAATAGTTAAAAAATTTGTTAAGTCATAATTTAATAAAATAAACTAAAAGATAGTTATTTAAAATGCGATGATAATTAAATGTTATAACGATTAATGTTATCGATATCTTTTAGCAAGGGGGCAACTTTTCTCAGCGACAAATTGCCACCTACGCGCGAGCTTGCAATAGTTTAATATAGTTGGCAATGCGAATTAACTCAAAGCACGCATTTGTCCGTTAAATTCGAATGAATATTTGTTAGAGGAACCTCCTTTTTAGCAGTTAAACAGTTAATTCTTTAGTTTGATTTATATTTTTAATTAAACATTATCTTCAAATAAAACATTCATTAGCTGTCAAGATACCATTAAGCAAATCATTTATTTAGTCATCTGTTGAAGAAATAAAGCTCAACAGACTCTAAGAAAACTTGTAGAATAACAGCTCAAAATCCTCTGCAATCAATTTTAATCTAATGTGACAGAGGTCTAAGTCAACTCTGAGCAGTTTCAATTTGAAAAGGATTTGCATACTTGTACTCGTGTTCGTTATTGTCTCTGTGCTTCATTCTATTTTAAGCTTATTCAATTACAACTGATAGCATCTACGCTGGGGCATATATAGCACTATATGTGTGTATGTAAATAGATATATATGTATGTGTTAATATTTGCATAACTAAACCTCAAATGATGACATTACACTTAACACAACAGGTTAGGCGGCAGTTATGTCACCTCGATAATCCTTTCCAAGTTCAACGGCCCTAGGGACTAAAGTTATGCAAACGCAAACCTTTTGTGCATTTGGCAATTTATCAAATCGAAAGAGACAGCAGCTTAACTGGTCCTTTAAGCACTTTACTCACTTGCCTCAAACTAATTTCAATTCTTTACACACACAAATACACGTAGACTTGCCACCTGCCGGGACACGGGCTAAAAAGGGCTCCAAAAACTATGTGCAGTCGCTTCATGAATTTTAAGCATTACCTGTGTTTACCCGAACACTATTAGGACTAATGACAGTCACGAGCACATCATTAACACTTAATCGAAAAGTAATATAGCCCAGGACATGTACAGGTACACAACTTACCGTAAGGATCTAATTTCCGGGTACAAGTTGGCATGCGGATTAGTGCCACCAGCTATGCCACCATTGCTACTGCCACTACCACCTCCACTGCCACTGCCACCTCCACCGCCACCTCCACTGCCACCGCTACCAGCGCTATTGCTTGTGCCACCTGTCGCAGCACCACCTGCGGTGCCAGCTGAGGTGGTGCCATACCAGGCAAAGTGCTGCTCCTGCACGTGTGTATCGTTGAAGCTCGCATAGAGCAGCCGTTGGCCGTCATCCGACACCCAAATGGCATTATTTGCATGCAGGATTTCCTCTAAGAAAGAACGACACGATTGCAAAAATAAAATGAAATACGATGAGATGCAATTACTTGCTATTACAGTATACTACAAGTTTTAGACTGTACGTATATATTGATCGATAAATAAAGTATTTGATTCTCTTTAAAATAATGTGTATTTAAGACATATGTAATATAAATATATATTAAGTAGTATTAAGCTGCTTGGTAAAGTAAGTAAGACATACGTATGTATACATAAGCATATAGGAAGCTTTTAAGCTTAACGAGTATATGAATAAATATCTAATAAGCAACATTATACATTTAAAATAAGCTAATAAATAATAACTCATATTTAGATCAAAGTAGAAATAATTAAATTTCCATTTGCATTAAAATAATTGATGAAATAAATAAAAATTGATATTTAAGTATTATTTAAAAATTTTTGAAAACTAATATAAACATATAATTTATCTTATTTTATAAAGTGTTTTCCTGACCTACCTTCATATAACCAATCGGGAATGCCGTTATAAACGATGCCGGGCACCGCGTCGTGGGTAATGCGATAGGCGTGCGTAGCTCGCACCTCCTGTCGATAGTAGATATCGTAGTTGTAGACCCAAATCAGGGCATTGCCGGCGCCAGTGAAGCGAGCGTAGTGTAAATAGGGCCACTCGTCCTGCAGCTGATTGTTGCGCAATTTGACGGTCTCACTGCCAATGGATTTGACATGCAATTATATGAATCGCAGTGAGAGACCAGACAGCTGGTCATTGGGGTAGCTTACCTCGTGTGTATGTCATAGAGTGTGTACTGTGCCAGATACGAGTGTCTAAACAGCTTGACAACATTCTGGGCGAGTAGCAGGTAACGTTTATCAGCCGATATGCTGAATGTGAAGGGCGACAGATTTTTCTGCAGAAAAGTAAGTATATGGGAATTGGAAGCCATTGAAGTGCTTGTCATTAAAATGTTTTCTGTTAAGTTAATTCCAAATAAATGTTACAATTTGCTTACAAGGATTGCGAAACAATGTGACTACACATAATGGCAAACATTGCGTATGCGCGATTTTAATTAAAATTTTAATTGCTTTGCACGCGCGCGTTTTCTGCCAATGGATACATCTAAGAATTGTAATTTCCTATGCTGAATTGCCGACTTTCTCACGAAGCTATGTTGCCAAGCATTGCTAGATAGCTAATAATGGCCTTAAATGGGCTTTTTAAAGGTCGTGGAGGCAATAAAATGATGAAATACAATAGATACACAAACATTAGGAATGCTTCTATTACTTTGCCTACAGTCAGATATCTAGGGAATCATTTTAAATTTGTAGATTTCAAATTAAAGCAATTTGCATATGTTACCCATTATTATTTGGAAAAATATTTAAATTTTTTCGCAGATGATATAATAAAGTCTTTTAGGTCTTTAGAATTTTTGTTTTAAGTCAAACTATATTACGTATACGTAATAAATCTCTAAATATAATATGGAGAAAAGGAAAAAGTTATTAAATTTTATGATCAATAAAACCTAATTTAAAGTAGAAAACTTTATTATTGTCTGATAGATAATTAAAACCCCCACTAAAAATTTCGTGGCAGCGAAATCCTTATTATTAATTATATTTTGTGAAAAAATATGTTAGTTTCAGTTGATTAGAAAATATTTAAGATACAACCTAAGCTAGTTTTACAAGGATCTAGTAACAGTTGAGCAACTTATCCTATTCAATCAATTTATTCTCGTTTGTTTGCCGTATAATATAAGGAAAATGACTGTATAATCAGTTAAGACTCCTTCCATAGAGCTCCTTTCCTCAATCAATAGTTTCCTCGAGCTAAAATGAATTGTTGTCTTCAACCTGGTTTGTTGACAGTCGCTTATTGTGCTCCTTTGTATGCTAATATTTATGTTCCTCCAAATATCAAATGCTTCCAGCTATTGTTCGCACTTGACTGACTTGTTCCATTATCCTTGTGACTGCTCAATTCGGTGGCAAGGGGTGGCGGGGCACATGAATTATTTGCCAAGTGGCAACTGTTGACACAAGTGATTGCTTTGCATGTTGCAGTTGGCAGTAGGCAGCTGGCAGTTGGCGGCTTATTTCACTTGTTGCTGCACTTGGCCCAAAGGCATACCGAATGCTCGCGACTTGGCATCCTTTATAAAATTGACATGCGTGCCCCTACTCATCTGTATCCCATATAGGGACAGAGTGGATGGGGGGGGAGGGGGAATATCCATAAAGATTTTGGCAGCTTTATTTGTTTGTTTTTCAATTTGAAAGCGCGCATTATTCATTAGTCAAGGCTTTACCTACAAAACATCCATTTGTACTCACAATAAAGCGGAAAGCTTTAACTATATCTCTCTTCAAACCGCACAGTGGGCAATTTAGCTAATTCAGCGTATCGAAATTATTAATTTCAGTTAAGATAAGCTTTTTGGAGTAATTTTGTCTATCGATAGAAATTTTTAACTAGTTCATCTGAAAGTATTCTTAATTGGTATTAGCGTCCACTAATTCAGTTCTTTGGCCCACTGTGCAAAGGCGTCGTCCCGTGTTTATCCAAGCATTCGCATAAAAATCGCTTGGCTTTTATCGTTATGGGGTAGCGATAACTTGGCCCATTTGTTTTGCCTACTTTGGTGCGTTGTTTGTATCAGTGAACAGTGCCTGCCAACTGTTTGGCTGCCAAGTCAAGTGTGTACACTTGAGATAGTATTCATGCCATGCTGCCACGCCCACGGCGCCCAATCGTAAATAACATGCTGCAAATATTTATTGTGCTCAGAGATAAGCAATAAGCACACATTGAATGCTAACTGTTTGTGGGGAGGGGGATGGGAGTGATGGAGTGAGAGAATAGTGTTCTTGAAATGTACTTACAAATGTCATATTGGACATGAGGACACGTTCCGTGCGATTGGCTGCATTCAGCAGACAGATGCGACCCAAATGGTCCTGGTACAAAAACTCCTCGGCTGCATCATCCATATGGAAACGGAAATTAAAATGGATTTAGGCCACATAGGGAAAGTGGGAGAGAGAGGGAGAGAGGGGGAGAGTGCTCACCATCGATCCAACTGCCATTGGCGCGCTGTGGCACATAGAGACCGTCGACAATGTCCTGCAGCTTGATGCGCTGCCCCTTGACGCGCGGTCCCTCATCGGGGGGTGTTAGCAGCACCTTTTTTGATAAATGCAGAAATTTTATATGTTGTCTTCTACATGCAGTACAACAAGAACAACAACAACATTAACAACATCAACAAAAACAACATCAACATAAAAATGTATTCAAAATGATGAACGAAAATCGATGTGTGGTTGTGTGGGTAGAAGGGGGGGCGGGGAGAAACATACATATCACGCAGCAATGCATCAAAAAAAGTTGAACAAAGAAAAAAGACAAAAATGAGCGCAACGTATTTACACGCATAACATTTGAGTTTTCATTTGTACAATATAAGTGTGCATATGTGTGTGTGTAGGTGTGTTTACTTTTTCATCAGCACAAATCAAAATACAATTGCAATAGATTATTTTATATATTCTATTGTAATTTAGTTTTCTTAAACTCTTTGCATAGTTTTAGGCAAACAGAATTGTTATTTTGAAATTGCTCGTGTGTGTGTTTGCTTTTGTGTTTCTGTGTGATAATTACATTTGTGTTGATTCATTTTGGCAAATGATTCGGTTCCCAGACTAACTCATTTGAGCTGTAAATTGAACTGTTGATCATGAGTTCTGTTAAGGTTACCATATTTGATTACAATTGAAAAGATTGCCAGATCATTTACTTTTATTGCCATTGCTCAAGTTGTTTTTCGATAAAAGTCTTTTATGTCTTTCAAAATTTAAAAGTATAACCTGAAGCATTTGCCAATACAATCAGTAAGTATTAAATTAATTCGTGTTGCGGTTTTCGACTTACCACCGAAGTAACAATCAGAGCCAGGACGATGATGATGACCAGCAAGGCAATAAGTATTCCACGCCAATTGCGTTGATTTGGATTGCTGGAAACCAACTAAAACAGGCGAAGAAAATAGAAACATAAGAAGAAGAAAAAAGGAGAACATTAGGAAAATAATTAATTTAAAATGAGCAATGCCAATGCAAATATCATAATAAAGGCCACGTGCGGCACGTTAGAGACCCAAAATAATCAGGCCAAAATACTAAATAGACCGCAAATAATTGACTAAACGACAGAAAAGGATGCAATTTGGACGGCAATCAGCAAATTTATGATTGGGTAACCTTATAAATGTGTGCAGGATCTAACAGGATACGAGCGTCAGGTTGTTGAACCTGTGTAGAAACTAACGAGTTTACTAATTTATGAGGCACACACATACAATTACATAATCCTTCACACACACACACACACATTAATACGCATACACGACTATTGTATGCATACAAATTAACAGGCAGCCAATTCTATTGAAATCCCCGCTTAATGCATATTTAATGTAGTCAACAGCAAATGTGAGCTTAAGCTTAGTCCCAACAACAAAAATAACAAATGTGGCAACTTCAACAACTTCAGCAAATTGCGGCAACTGTGGCACGCAACTCGTACGCGCTGACACCGAGTTTCCTTCTTTTTTATTGGTTAGCATAATCAAAGCTCGAGTTAGTTAGTCATTAAGTCAGTCGGTTAGTCAATCATGTCCTATGCTCCTTGCTATTTCACTATAATTAATTAAGGACACATAACGATGAGCTAGATGCTTCCATTAATTGATGTATGACAGTAAGTATGCACTAGAAAATATATATATTTTGCTCGGAAGGATTACTTATAAATGAAATTACTTTTATTTTTAGAATATTATTAATATAATTTATTTACAGATTATAAAATGAGGATATATGTTTAATATCATAAAAATATATATATTCAACTTCTTATGAAACATAGTACGTACATTTTAGTTCCAAATAATAGTATTTATATGCTTTACAGAAGGCAAAATAACCCTTTCTAATTGTTTGATATTTAAAATGCCCATTTTATAAAGCTTTTTGATGTTTACAGGGTGTACTTAAGCGAAACAAAAGATATATCAATAGGATTTACCCTAATTTATATTTATTTTTTCTCTCGTATATAACTGAACTATAACTGACATGTCGATATTTTCGTTTTCCATTTATTAAACGCAGCTCCATAAAAAATGAACGTGCTCAATTCAAATCGCATAAATATTTACTGGCAACTTCTGCAATTAGTGCAGTCGGATTCATCGAGCCGCGGGTCTTAATTAATAAGCAGCAAAGACACGAATACGAACGCCTGAACACATGTACATACATAACTCATGTTTATTTATTATCAAATACACACAAGCGGGTATGTACGCATATACACTTACATACATATGTACACATGGAGCTGGTAACAATTTATGGCTGCCCGCAGGACAGAAAATTGAACCGAAAAATGGACTAAAAACTGAAAAACAACAAACTAAACGCGAATCAAATAACAATTGTGGCCACAACGTTGAACTGACTTTTTTACCATACTCTGTTTATGTATAGTATAGGGTATGACAAAGTTAAGAGAATAAATAATAAACGTTTGAATTATCACTTGGTATCATTTAGTCGATCAATCTTTATTTTAATGCAAAGTTTTGTCGTGCATCATAATAATAACCCAGGGCGCAATACTTCGTTTAATTGAATTGAATTTATGATGCCGCTCAAATGTTTATTGTGCTTTTTCGAGGGGGTCAGTCGCGACCTTAAGGAATTCATTTCCAATGTGCAGGAGAAGAATGTGGGAAACTCAAAAAAAAAGAACAGAAAAATATGGAAGCACTCAAGTTGATTGCAGTCGAATGTTTCCAGTAAATATGCAAATATTGCGAGAACAAATGAAATTTAAACACTCTGCTTGATGAGTTGCCGTTAACGCTAAAAGAATTAAAAGTAATTTCCGTCATCAATTTGGCCCGCAGCTCAACCGCTGCACTCTCAGAAATGATATAAATATTGTCGAAGTCAGCGATTGTTGTGCCCACAGGGCGTATGCGTGCTATTTATTTCAATACATTTTTAATGACTCGCAATTAGGCAATAGCTGAAGGTCGTCAGGCAACAAGGACCAAAAATTAAGTCAATATTTAAGCTATTAAATCAAATTAAGCAACTGTACACAACTTTGCCTTAAACTCCACCGAAAAAACAAAATTAAGTCTTAAATTTAATAAATATTTTAGGGACCAAAAACCGCATTAGAGTTTTAAAAGATTACCAAAAGTTTGAATATGTTAATTTTAAAATACCTATTAGATCAATTCTTAATGGATTAGCTAATGTATAGTTTCGTTAAAAAAGTTTCCTTTGAGTAATTGAAACGGACTCTCCACAGAATCAAATCAATATTAAACGTATCTACTGGCATTCTGATGTTTTCCAAATGTAATAATATCTCTTAAAAACTGTACTAATGTGTTCTCGCAAAGAAAAATTTCCTTTAAAAATGCTCATTGATTTTATATTATTAATTTAATGTCAACTAAAACCTGGCGACAAAACAAATTTTTCAGTATAAAATAATTTTAAATTATTAGATTAATTTAAAAATGATATTGAAAAATTGAAAACTTAAAATCTAACATGATAAAAAAAGTTTATCGCGTTTATATTCAAAATTCAAAATTGATTCAACAGAAATATACAATTTTAAAACTTGGTTAACAATTAAACTTTCAGATTACTTTGTGTACTAAGAATGTGGAGTTTAAAACAATTGCTTGCAATGTTTATTTGTTTAAACGATTTCATTTTCCCGGAACTGCGAGCAAAAATCAAATGAGCCATGATTTAATTTTATCTTCTTCTTGGCGAAACAAAATCTTGCCCACGGGATGAAACTGAATCAAGCTGAGTTGTTGTTGATTAACTTACATCGTGTTACCTGAACTGAGATACGGGCCAAGATCTGTGAGGCTTTTATACGGCACTGAAGCCAGATACTTGTTTAAAGTCCGACAGTTTCAACTGGACTAAAAGTGTATGCCTAATACCAAATGGAGTCTATCCTAAGGGGATGTTGGCAGATTGTAGTGGAGTGAAGCGGATGGAGAATGAACTAACTAAATTTACCATGCTACTCCTCTACTCTCCACGCCGTCAAACTCGTCGTCACAACTAAGAGCATTAGCTGCTTTTGTGGCTAAAAAGTTTTTGCATTTTTTGTCTTGTTGTTTCTGTTGCCTTTTGCTATGGCTGAGTGTAAAAAGTTCAAAGTTGCGCGAGAGCCGTCAGTTATTTGCATAAGTTGCCATAGTTATTAAACTGTGAAAGAACAAAAATAAAAACTGACGCTGCATACTTTTAAGCGCATTAAAAATAGACACCAATTGTGTTCGTGTGAGAGGAGAGGGGGAACAGAAAATGCTAAGCGAAATACCCCAAAGGATATGAAAATGCCCGGAGAGTTCAAAGTGGAATTTACTCGGGTGCTAATCGAATTCACTATTATATTTTATAATACTTACAACCAGGACCGTAATTAACCTAGTACTCAAAACCCAAATAATAAAAAATATATAAGTTTTTCAATTCTTATGACTCCTTTAAAAATTACTATTTTATATATGATTTTAATACAAAATTCAGTAAATAATTATGTGTGCTTAAATATTTTAAATAACAATCAGTTAATAATTGAAAGTTGTTCTAAAATGATAAAATTTAAGTAACTGTATATTAGGGTGTCCCTTATTTGGTCAAAGTCATATTTTTAAACGCATACGGGCTAGTTCTGTTCATTAGGTCCTAAAGCACTCAGAAATAAATTTTTACCTCAATCGGAGTATGATAACCCGTGCCGACTTGGATCGGAAAATTTAAAGATTATATGGGACAAAAAAAATTTTTTTTTTTTTTTAATTTTTTATTTTTTTATTTTGTTTATTAGGTCCTAAAGAACTCAAAACCAAGTTTTCACCTTAATCGGAGTACGATAACCCATTCAAATTTGCATCGAAACATGAAAAATCATCGAAAAATGTCTAATCAGTGTTAAAATACTGTTTTTTCATGTTTCGATGCAAATTTGAATGGATTATCGTACTCCGATTAAGGTGAAAACTTGGTTTTGAGTTCTTTAGGACCTAATAAACAAAATAAAAAAATAAAAAATTAAAAAAATAAAAAAAAATTTTTTTTGTCCCATATAATCTTTAAATTTTCCGATCCAAGTCGGCACGGGTTATCATACTCCGATTGAGGTAAAAATTTATTTCTGAGTGCTTTAGGACCTAATGAACAGAACTAGCCCGTATGCGTTTAAAAATATTGACTTTGACCAAATAAGGGACACCCTACTGTATATACATAAATCAAAAATAATTTTTATGTAAATTTTTAAGTTATAAATAAAAAATAACAGTTTTTTTTTTGAGTTGATTTAGTAAAAGTAGAAAAAAAATGTTAAAATTTAGAAATAAAATATAACTATAAATAATTTTTGTCAAGGTTCCTGCTTATAAAATTTTCATAATCGTAATTCTAAATTTATTTCTCAGCATAAGCTGGGTTGATAACAATAACGACATGTAACCTTGTAACCATCTTGTGACATTTCGAAAGCAATTTAACAAACGAAAATGCATTTTTTATTGATAGCTATCGAATTTGTTGTCCTCTAAATGGTTGTGGCTTATGCACCATCAAAGTTGCAAGCAATACAATTGCATTTTCTGCAACTGGGTGACATTACAAACCAATCTTTATGGCTTGCTGCCTTCCTGCCAAACATGAAATCCATAAACAGCCCCGTCGGGCACGATTGCAAAAGGATACGCAGTGACTTTGAATGCTACGAGCATTGCCAATGATACGAGCTCTCTACGCTTAGAGGTGCATAGGGGTCGCATTTGGCAGGTAGCTCTCGTTGTTGTTGTCGTTGTCGTTGTTGTCAATGTCTGGCTTTCCGGAATGCTAGTACCATTGTCTGTGTCCCGTCTCTGAGCTGTGCCACCTCTCTCGTGCTCTTCGTCCCTTTACGTTTGCCATTGTCAACAACAGTTTAGCTCAAGGCCATAAAGGCATAGCATTTGCTATAACTGTCACGCGCATCTTTATGTTACATATGTTCGTATGTGTGTGCTCATAGGTGTAACTATGTGTACATCTCGCCCAACCCTCTTCCTTTGCCTTCCTCTCTTGCTCTCTCTATCTCTCTCTATGTGTCTAGCTTTCTCTGTGCTTGCGTCCATGTCAAAACATACTTGAGCTTCCATAACACGACCATGATTACTTTTTCGTCCTCCAACAGCTGTCGCGGCTGTCAACGGTCGTTAAGTTGCATGAATTTGTCAAAAAATATTTTATATGACTACGTTGATATTTAAATTTCATTTGCCGCCTGTTAAAAAGCTTACAAAATTAATAGGAATTTTTGTATTTACTGAAATTTAATGTGTAACATAGTTAAACGATTTACAAATAGGGCCAGGAATAATGGTTGATGGATTGTCTCAAGATACTATCGAATAATTTTTAAAAACATATTTAAAATATAATTTTATAAGTATTTTAGATAGTAAAGTAAAACACTTAATATCAATTGCATTACGATTGCTTTCGGCAGTTTAATTCAAGCGCCGAAAATATAACAGCTGTCTAATACAATTATAACATTTGTAACACTGTTTTAAATAGTTTTATAACAATTATGTGTTGATAGTTGTCAAGTCTTTTAACTTAACTTAATTATACGTAAACTTACGCTTACGTAACAATTTTGCAACCACTTAAGTTAATATTTAAAAATTGTAATACAGTTGTGATAGCTTGAAAATTTGTATAACAATTGTATAACAGTTGACTTGTCGCTTGGCTCGCGCGTAATTAGGTTGACAGCTGTACTGTATCTGACGTCTGTCAGCGGTCATTAAGTTACAATAATTAATGATCAGAATCGATTATGGCAACACTGTCACAATTGAATATGGCGCCTTTGGGGCGTTCAACACTTTTTGATGTCAGAGCCAATGGGGGAACAATGAGACTGCGATAGCTAATTGATTTCCGCTTCAATGGCTAATTGGCATTCCAAGTGCCTGTTAATCGTGTCGTTTGCTCGACAATCAACACTCGACATTTGAAATTGCGTGGAGGCGGTAACCTGTACTCCCCTGACCTCTGACAACTGATCCATGTCCATTGCCCCCAGCCTGACACATTGTCAGCTAAGTGAGCTTAGCTTTCGCACTTTGTATTTGTATGCAAATCGCACACGCAACGCTTTGATAATTCAATTTTGCAATTGTTGTCAGCGCTGTCAGCGCTTTGCATTTGAATTACATGCGGAATTTATTTCAATTATAAATGCTGCCGGCAGTTCCGACTCTCTCTTCTCTTTCCTCTTTCCTCTCCCCACTCTCCACTCTCCACTCCCGCTGCACTGGCATTCATCGGACCCAACGCCGACCAGCGAGTGCCTCTGAGTGCTCAGCGAAGCGTGAGACTGCCAGCTGAAGTTGACCAATGATGGCCAGAGGAATGGGGAATCGGGAAATGGGAATGATGCTGATGAGAACTCAACTTGATTTTCCTGTTAGTTGTTGACAGAACTTTTCAACAAAGTGCCGCACTTATCCAACTCGGGATTCAGCATCCTCAAGTGGCGCTATCCAAGCGTTAAGAACTCGCCCAAAAGGTAGATCTAATAGTATTTGTAATCAGCTAAACCAGAAGGTGGATCTAATAGTATTTGTAATCAGCTCCCATTTCATTAAATATTTAATGAGATTGATTTCATTTGATCATAGCAAAAGTAAGTTATTTAATTAAGATTTTAATTTCGGAATAAGTCTGGGAAAGAGTTACATCGCAAGGTATTAATAGGAGAGATAAATATTGTATTTGTTTTTGGATTTATGAAATAAATAAAATACAAGTATAAAGTTAATGTTGGACTTCGTGTTGTCATTGGAATGTATTATCTAAATTTTATTGTGCTGAATTAAAAAAATATGCTAGAAAATACTTTATGTTCTTTTAAATCATATTTAAATTATTAATGCCTCCATATAAACAGTGAATAAAATCTTCATCAGATTAGTTACAAAATATCCAACCTTGTCACTTTTAGTACAACAAATACTCAAATATTCAAATTTTAAAAACGTGTAAGAATAACTGATCTAAATGAATAAAGTCATTAACTCGTCATGTAAAATTGATCAAAGGGAATTATTTTAAATATCAGCTACCTCTTTTAAGGGGTCTTACAAATTTAATTTCCTTCTTCCTTTCATAACGTCTTAGCGTCATTTGCAGAGCTTAAGCATAGAGAGAGTTGGAGGAATATCTTGCTTTTTTGTTGAGAAAAACGTTAAGCATACATTTTCCGACTCAAAAGACCTTTTATGCATAATAAATTAAACAGTTAACAGTTTTCCGGCTAAGAATGCTGTCAGGCCCAGAGGCTCAAAGAACAAACACACGTGTATAAATATTTGGTTTAAAATTAATTAATAATTATGCCTAATGATATTTATGCATATAATATTTGACTGTGCATTCAACGGTTGCTGCCTCTTTTGCAACATTATAAGAGGAAGGGGAAGAGGAACAACAACAATGAAAATTACCTCATCATCGTAATTATCCTGCTCAGGCATGACTCGGCGTTTGACGTTGGCTTAAAGCGGCTAAAGCGACTCGCACGGGATGTAAATTTTCTTCAACTTCTCCGAGAGACACACACGCACACACAAACACACACACAGTGATTACAACGATTACACAGTGCTGTGGGCGTGTCCTTTGCCCTCTCCTCGGCTTCAACTTTCCAGATTGCTAATCGAATATATCAATTTCGTGCCAGCAATTTGCGAGTGCTCTTAATTTGTCTACTCTTCCCTTTCGCTCGCTCGCTTTTCCGCCTTTTCTTTCTGCCTGCTTCAATATGATAGTTGTTATTGTTGTTGTTGTTCTTCTGCTTCCTCTGTTTTGGGGGTTTCTGGAACGCATCAGCTTGCTGGCGATGCTGACATCCTGCAGAGCTTTGTGTAGCACAAGTGACTTCTGTAGGCAGCCAGCTCTGGGTTCATCCTTTTAAATTTACTCTAGGACACTTTTTGTGCCCTTGACTTTTTGTGTTGCCAGGCTCTGATTTCTCCTCCTTCTTATTGTTGAAGTTGTTGTTGCTCGTAATTATGAATGCTTTGTTGTTTTGACTTAGGAACTTGTCGTTTGGCCCTCGTAATGCGCTTTTGCTGTTTGTCGTCGTATCCTAATGAGCCTGCAGTCGACTTTCCCAGGCGCTTTCTCAAAGCTTGACACTAATGATGCAACATACTTTTAGGTCGAGCGCTAAATTGAAAGAGAATGGAAAACACATTTTAAACACTGCATCAAAGTTGTTCTTGTTGTTTTTGTGGGTGGTGGTAGTTGTTGTTGTTGTTGTTGTGGTTATTGTAGCTGTTACATTTGCCATGCCATTGTTGTTAGTGCCAATTTTGATGTTGTGTTTATTGTGTGCTTTTTAGGCGCATTATGTGTGTGGCCTGTGGGTGTGTGAGAGTGTGTGCATAAAGGTGGAACTCATTTGTAGTAGTATTAGTAGGTATATATGTAGGTGTAGTCCACAAAACTCTAGAGGCTTTGTTGAAAATTGCTTTTAAAAACAAAAAAAAAACCAAATGTCGGTGCTCTTAAATTTTTAGAAGTTTAATTTTTCAGTTATATTTTTTATATAATAGATACAAATTATTGAAACTTTACATATATTTTATATATATATTTTTTAGATAGATTTTAAATTTACTTTAACCTAACAAATTTGGTTTCAGAAACACCGACAATGGTTTTGCGATGCTTTTGAGTTGTTAGAGAATTGTAGAACATGGCTGATAGTTGTTGTTATCTTGTTGTTGTTGTCGTGCATTTGCTAGAGATTATTTAACATGCTTGTGAATGTGCGTACATATATACATATGTTTGTCTTTGTGTGTATTCTTTTGCATATGTATGCATGTATATGTAGGTTAAGTTGTCTAATGTCTAATGTTTGCATAAACAAAGGACAGGGCCAAAAAGTAGGCAATGCTTTTTTCTAATTACGTGCTGTTCGTACAGTTCTTTTCTTTTTTTCTTCTTCATCTTCCTTTGCTTCTTCTTCTGTTCATTTTTTGCTGTTGTTAGTGCTTTGGCCGACATGCTGTTAACCTTAAAAACTAAACTATTTGGTATGCAAAATGCTGCATGCAATTTTGTGATGCCAGAAGAAAGGCTAGTGAAAAGGGAGGAGGAGGAGGTGCAAGAATATTACAACTAGCGGTTTTATTATATGCAAATTGCTCTGTGCGAATATGCGCGTGTGTGTGTGTGTGTGTGCGTATATATGTGTAAATTGTTGTGTAAAGTGTGTAGTGTTAATAGCATTACATTTCCAATTTAAGTTATGGAAAGTTTTTGCATAGACGCCCAAACAGCATACTATTATGCAAAACTAATGTGCTGTGAATGCATCTAATGTTTAACACTGTTAATGTGATATAAATGGGAAAGATAGAGAGAAAGAGAGAGAGAGAGAGAGAGAGAGAGAGAGAGAGAGATAAAGAGGGTAAGTGATAATAAATAAAAACAATAAAAATAAATTTAAAATCATAATAACAAGTCAGGTAAAGATCTCAGATAAAAGAAACAATTTTTATTATAATATTTATTGCCAATTTTGAAGAGTCAACAATATTAATTACAGAGCTTGGCATAAGTTTTAAGCCCAAATAAACCGGAATCAACAATTCATGAATTTTCAAGCTTGAACCAGTTTGATCTGAATATATTTATGCAGTTGCTCAAGGCATAGAATCGAATTAATTTGATAAATGCCTAATCTACCGTAAAATATTTCACAATATTCCACAATACATAAATTACTTACGGCACATAATTGATGACAACGAGGGCAAATTTTGAGGTCGAGCTTTAGTTATAGACTTAGAAGTTAGTCCATGTGCTGCACGTTGTGACACTCATAATCTATACAAATTTCGCTTTGCAATTTTCAAAGTCATCTGCCGTTTTTGGCCTCACACAAAGCAGTTGCTGTTTCTCTAGTCATGTTAGGCAGCATTCACTGTGTGTGCACAATATGACAATGCAAGACTATTGGCTTTTATTTTGCTGTATGGCATCTGCTTTTTGACTGCCACGATTTTGGAAGCCCCAAAGTAGCATAAAGCTTCACGCTCAGCTATAAATTATAATGAAAAACAGAGCCAAAAAAGAAGATCGGGAAAAATGCGAGCTTTTCATTACAGGAACACAAGGAAAATTTTTGATACAACTAAAACAAAAACAACTGCAACAATAGCCACAACAACAAAGAGTAAAATTTCATTAATTCTTGGGTAGCCAAATTGTTGCCACAAGTTTTTGTTTTTGCCTGGACGGCCGAGCGGCGCTTTTATTGTTTTCGTAAAAGTGATAATAATTTTTTTAAGCCAACTTTCAACAAAAACCCAGAACATCAAGCAAATAGAAAGAAAGAAAAATAATAAATAAAATGCATTGCATATTTGTTGACGCAAGGGACTCGTTGACTAACTGAATGCTGACCATGTAAAACAAAAGCCAGCTGGCAAAGTAACAACAGACCCATAGAATATTCCACAAACACACACACACACACACCCTCCCACACACATACAATCGCACCCATCTCTGCACACATGTGAAATGCAAACATGCTGTGAAAAACAAAGACCATCAACATTTTTTCGAACAGCGGAAACAAGTGTAGCAAAGCCTTTAAAAAAAGTGGTAGCAAAAATATATTAATATCAACGCTTTTGTAGAATTTATAAAATGTACTAAATAGTTTATACATATTTAGTTAAATTTTGTAAAATGTGAAATATGTAACACAAAGGAAAGGGTATAAGAACGGCGACTTTCTTTTGCAGCATTATGTATGCGATATACTTGTACTAGACAAAACATTTTTTGCAAAGTGAGCGCTCGTATTTTGTTATCAACATGTTGACATTCATTCGAGTGTTGTCTTCCTCTTACAATCTCTCTCTCACACACACACACACACACTGAGTTAGACTCTTTTGGTATTGTCGCTGACTTCCGGGCGTAATGCAACCGTGCGTAAGCGGCTTCCGCTTGGGAGACGAAGGCTCTGGAGCACTACGCATATATCATTGTCAAATGTTTTCATATCGTTTCATGGCGTTTTGCAGAAATTTAAATTTATTGCTTCAATGAAGCGGCAAAGCATATGAAATGTGAATTGTTTACAACACACACACAGATGTACATACTATACATTAGTTCTTACTCATGTATATGCCAATATAAAGAGTAGAAAAAAACTATTGCCTACTTTTGAGAGCCGCTTAAAATGTGAATATCTGTTTGGGGCAGGAGGCAGAAGACAAGAGGCAGGACGCAGAACACACATGTCAAGTGCAAAAATCAATTGCAGTCACCGCCCACAAAACGTGTTGCAGCCAGCAATTTGCCAGAACACTTTTGTGGCTGCTGAAGCTGCCATTGCCATTGCCATTGCCACTGCCACAGTCGCTGCCGCTGTCGCTGTTGCTGCCGCAGTTGACGTTGTGGTACGTGCCACTTATGTTGCCATAGACTTTAGTGGCAGTCCGACCATGTTGCACGTAAGCCGTAAACGTTTTTACTGGATTTGTGCGGCGTGGCTGGGTTACGACAACCCATAATGTTTCATTAGTGGCTGGTTCGCTGCTCCTTCTTGTGCAGAGTTTAGAGTTGCCTTCAAGCAAGCATCAGGTATCCAACTGAATGCCAAAGTGACTGTCACGTTGCCTGCCGCCGTTGTCCAATGTGTGGCCAACAACTACAAGCCATAATGATCTACGAGCATGTCCAGGCAGGCAGGCAGGCAACCAATCGATAGCCTTCTGGCTATTGGATTTGTACTAATTCAATAGAAATTGAGTTCACTCGAGCAATCAGTAACTCAAGGATTGTGTGAGGTAATCAAGTTAAATAATGCCGCAAGTATGCTTTTGTCAGAGTTAATTATTATAATTAATTTAATTTCAATAAAACACTTGTACATTGTTTATTGTATCTCCTTTCAAGTTTAAATGTGGTTGAACGCCATTTGCAATAAGAATCGACTTCTTGCATTGCCACCCTGCTGTAAGCAAACAACACAGCTTCAAATTAGATGGCAACTCTACTGGTGCTAATTTAGAGCTACCAAATTATCGAACACGTATTATTGAATTATTGACGTGACTAAAAGCCCACAAATTCCATTATTTGAAAACAACATTAAAAGATATAGGTGAAATGTTTAGTAATAAATATTTACGTATTTATTTGTCACAAATTTTGCTGACACAGTTGCGGATAGAAATCTATATATGCAAACGCAAATGTTGCTGTCGTTCCACAGAGGGAGATGCAGAAAATATGTATATATTGTGTGTGTGGCATAAAATTAGGCAGAGGCCATTAACAGGGAGCAGAGGCGACACAGTAGATTCTCGTTGTTTTTGTTGTTGTTGGTAGGACGAGAGGTTGGCGGGGAATGCAAGGATTGCACATTAGTTTTAATGCATGTTTCATGCGCCATTAGGCTTAATTAGTGGCGTTCTCATTGCTGTTGCTCGGCTCAACTCAAATGAGTTTCAATGTTGCGAACAGCAACTGCAAGACTCAGGAGGGTTAAACGATGGACAAGGGAAGAGGGACGAGGCGGAATTCATGGCTTTAAAAATCTGTCGTTTGGCATGCATTTTTATTATTGCAGCTCGTTGCATTCTGCGGTAGCCACTGCACTTTGTGTTAATCGTCGGACCCACGCATGTACGTATCGTACTCCCCTCTCTCTCTCTCTCTTTCATCTCCGTCTCGCCACTGTTAATTTTAAGAGGCCTTCGAGGCCATGCGAGGACAGCAATATAAAAAAATTAAGATTTAATTATAGAAAATATTAAATGTCTGCCTCGCAGCGCACAGCTTAAAGCAAAAACTGAATACCGATAGCATAAGAAACAAGCCAACAACAATATCGACAACAACATGAACATAAATTGTCGTTGCTATATGGCAGCTTTCTTTTTGGGCTCTTCAGGCTGAGTAACTAACCAAATTCACTACTGGGCATCTGAGGTTTCCATTTACATTGCGTTGCCTCCGTCGTAAGTTAGCCAGCAAATACCAAATTTAGCTGCTCATTGCTACGGGCACTCGATTTGTCAACCCCCTTTCCACACTGATACTGCCCAGCAATGAGCATTTCTATGGCAAGTGTTGTGGCATTTAGCTTTATTCTAGCCAGACATTTTATTGGAATTTTATTAAATCTAATTCTCAAGTCTCAGTTTTTTTTTATTAATTATTGCTTAAGTAAGAAAAAAAAAAATGTAAATGGTATAGCTTTTTTTTTATTTAATTACAGTCAGTTATTTTCTTTGGAAGTTTGCTGAATTTCTATTTTTCGTATGTCTTTTTCATGAAAATGCTTAAAAATTGAATTGTAAATTAAATAGTGGAAGAAGTTTGTTTGAAAACAAAATGTTTAAAGTTAAATAACTGACAAATTATCAGAATTAAGTATTACGTATACGTACGTATTACAGTAAAAATTAAAAGCAGCTCATGCAGAGATGATTGTGCGATAAATTTTTAAGAATAAACGAAAAGCAAAACAATTCATAATATCATAGATCTATATGAACATCTATAAGTATCTTCAGCCTATTCTTACTTGTTTATAAATAATCATTTTACTTGGCCATTCTTAAATCAATTAATAAATTTATAAGTTTTACAAAAATGAAAATTAAAATGAAGCACTTTCGATCGCTGTATAAACAAATTGAAATATTGATAAATATTGCTTATTTGTTTGCTACTTCCAATTTAATGATGCCCAATACATAAAGATTGATTTTAATATTTGTTTAGCTATTTTTAGTAGTTTCCTTCTATGAGTTGTGGCATCCCTGTGGACTGTGGCTCTTAGGTGATTGCTGGCAATGTTCTACCCCATCGGCTGGCTCATTTCAGACACCGTTTTTATGGCCCAAGACTTTGAGTACTGTAAGGCAGCTCTACATCCTTCTCATCGTCGTCGTCCTTTGGGCCATAAACAGAGACGCCCAACGCCATTGAAGCAAACAAAATGCTTGACATGTTTGCCCAGACGACGCGGCAGTCGCAGTCAAAAGTGGGTCTATTTTTGGGCCTCCAACTGTAGCTTAGTTAACTGGGCCATTGAAAAGCAGCACATAAAATGCCACATTATATTCGCAGTCTTTGTAGCCAAAGTCAAAGCAAATGAACCAATAAAAGACACCGAATACAAGTTCATGTCAGTTTGTCGCCGACTTTTTTTCGATTATTACGATCTGCGAGTTGTGAGTTTATTTCGATAGCAAATTTATAACCCACACATTTTCGACAAAAACATTATTCACCTTGTAAAAGTCAAGTTCGAAAAAGCTCAGCGTACAAATTGCAAGCAAATCAAAATAAACAAATGCCGTCGCTGAGTAATGTAAAAATCGACATGAAAATAGTACAAATATCTTACAACAATAAACAAACTATGTTTAAATAAGAAAAACGAACAAGAAAAAAGCTCGAAAAGATCAATAAACAAAAGTGTACACATTCCCGCTCTCCTCTCCCCTCTGTGACCACGACCCCTCCTCGTTGCTGTAATGTAAGAAAAACAATTGAAAAGTCAATACTAAATGGTTTTGTGTATGAATCTTGCTTGCGGTGATAATTACAGGGTACTAAGTGCTCGGGTATTTGGCTATTTAAAGAGCCATTGACCTGCTTGACATTGACTTGGGATAACGACTGGAAAAAACGATTGTATAATAAACATGATTTTAAATTAATTTGTAAAAAAAATAAATGGCTTTTTCTAAAGAAGAGTAGTCTTATATATCTTTGAATTTATTTATTAAATTAGCTCAGGAGTGCCTTGCAATATTAAAAGATTCCCATAATTTGGAGAAATACAATTTGCACCTTTTGTAAACAACAACAGAAAAAACAGAGGGATATGTATTTATGAAGTAGTTTTCTTTAAGGGATACTAACTGATCAAAATATGGATATCTGCTAGTCGTACATTCTGTTATGAATTTTTGTTACTAGACTTTGCAAAAATATTATTAATAGTCAATAGACGATATTTTAGCGAAATAGATGTCCTTGAAAATTTGCTTAGTAATGACAAAGTTTTTATTGATTCCAGAAAAGCGGAAAGCTATGGAAAAATACATTGTAATAACTGTAGAATAATTATAGCCCTAATATGTATGTTTTAAGATATTTTTCTTATTTGTGACTAACTAAAAAGCTGACTTAAATCACAATTAATCAGAGCCAGCAAAAAGCAGACAGACAGACTGTTTACCAATTTATTGTCTGTTTGTCTATTTATCATAAATATAGTCAATTGTCTGCCTTGTCAGGCTATGCTTAGCATGGCATAACAAGTCGACGAGCACAAAGCATAATATGATAAAACAACAACTCAGAGAACACACACGCTGAAAAAGAGCAGTGACAGAGAAAAAAAGAGAGAAATGAAGAAACAACTATGAATATAAACAGATTTTTGGCTCGTTGGCATAAAGCTTTTAATGTACAACGCGGCGTATACGCCATATTTTACATTAAGCCAACAAACAAAGCGAGACAAATGAGGGCTGTACGAGGTGGCTTGTTTTGCCCACTCCCACCGAGCCCTCTCTCTTCACTACTAGGTAAAAATATTATTGAAATTATTCGAATGTTTTTGCTATTCCATTTACAGATGATTTCCATGTTCGACCTGCCTGATTGACAGACAAGAATTAGAGTGCTTTTTCGAATTGGGGACGGGGTCGTATTTTTGGTTTAGAATTTGCATTTGCTTTCATTTCCGGGTGCCACTTTAATGCACATTAAATGCAAACAAAAAAAACATAAAAAAAAATAGAGTTTAGCAACGTGCTGCAAATAATTTCAATTAAAATTCATTATTTATTCAGTCGTCGCAGCGGGCAGCTCATTAATTAAAATATATGTAAGTAAAAATTATTTATAGCATAATTGAAAAATACCTCAACAATGGGCAAAACAGCTCATGAATTTAACTTATCTAAACAAAATTCAATTAGGCTAAAAAATATACACTAATTTGTGTGCCGCATGAATAGCATTTAAATTAGAGTGTACATGCACAAAAAAAGAAATGAGCTTGCAATTTAAAGCGAATTTTGAGATCAATTTAATTAAATAGTAAAAAATATGAGTTTTATTTTTTCCTCAATTTTTTAAATTAATAAAAATAAAAAATTATGTTATAAAATAATTTTAGATATTCTGCACTAAATCGTTGGGTATAATATTTATATGTTTTATTAAGTAAGAACTGAAAAGTCTCTCCATTAATGAATGCGAAATAAAGAAAATAAATGGTGCACGTGTTGAGCTCACAGAAATTGCCCATTACAATAAACAAGGAAATATTCAGTCAATGGAAATTGTTTTTTCTTTTAAAAATGATATTAATGTGCTTCAAAAGCTTACTGAAAAATATATCTATATATTGAAAAGATACAATAAGCAGATCCATAAATATTTCAGCATGTAAATCTTAACATTCATTAAATAAACCCATTGCGTGTGCGGTTTATTTACGACTCGAAATAATTTTCTTTAAATGAAAACAAGAATCGAGCATGACTCTCGAGAATTCATAATATATCGATTTATAAGTGGAAAAGTCGATTTCTTTAACGTATAGCAATCTGCATTAAGTCAACCCACAAAAGTGATCCACGAAAAGTCATTACGCTCGACATTTCAATTGCATTTGCGAACAGCCGCAATGACAACGCCTGAAATTAAAACAGAACGGGTTGATTGCGCATGAGATACCCTAGAAAATAGATTGGAGCAAAATGAAAACGATTTAATATTCTACTACCTACATTAAACAAATTAGGACGAATAAAATGAATAAAATTAATGAATAAATAAAATCAAAATCATTATAAAAAAATATAAAAATATGTAGTTTGAATTCAACTTTCTTATCAATTTCACAGAAACAATATTTTTATATTTTAATATTTATAAGTATATAATGCATACAGCACATTGTAATTTTTTTATTATTCAAAAGTAGAAAAAGGCAAGTTGAGTAGAAAGTAGACAACATTTTACTACCGAAATCAGAGTTATTTGCTTTGTCTGTTTCTGTTTCCTCTTTCTGCCTCTGTCTAGATATGTCTATCTCTGTTCAATTTAGCTGCATTTGATATTACTTTCTGAGTGTCTATTAAGCCTAACCTGTTTGCCTCATATACTATATATAATTGCAGGGTATAATACCAGCAATTTTGCTTGAATGCGGCACAAAATCAGCCATTAACTGGGTATATAGCAAATGCATGTGTACAGGCAACATTATCAATATTCCATTCACATGCAATTCTGCAGCAACAACAACAACAACAGCGACAGTGAGTGCGGTAAGGATACAGACATACGATACCTGCATACGTACATTGGACGTGTAACCACACGAAACGAACATTGGCAACAGATATCATAATATGTCATCAATCGAGCGGTTTTCAATTGCAATTTATTGATCAATTTCAAGCAGGAGGAAAATTACGGACTCTTGAATTATGCAACAACGTTCCAATTGCAATTCCATGTGCAGTGACAGTAAAATTGCCATTCAATTGCATTGTGCGGCACAAATTGATGAGGGCAACATGTTGCAAGACGTGGAGCATATGCTTGATAATCGTTTCAAATTCCCCTCTTTGCACCCCAAAAGGTCATCCACTTGGTGACCATGGCCAAAGCATGTCCATGTCAATTGTGATGCCAACAGCAACAGCAATGACAATGGCAACAACTGCAACTAGTTGTACAACAACAACAACAAAAACAACAACAGCAAGAAAGTGTCACGAAAACTGTTAAAAAGCGCTTCAGCAACTTTTACAATCAACAAACATGACAAAAACTGGACGCCCGAAACAAAAGCAAGTGTCAAACACACAGAAGTAAAATGGCAACAAAATAAAAAGCAAAAACAGAAAAAAAAGCTTGCTGCATAACTGTAGGCGTTGAGCGGAGATCGTATGGGATTTTTAGCCCTGTTGAAACCCTCAGTTAGTAAGCACAAAATGCCCTCGGGTCCAGAAAGTATAAAAACAATAGATACAACGGCAGCAGCAAAAACAACAACAACAATAAGAACAGCAACAAAAGGAAGGGTCAGCAAATTTTCCAAATGGTAGCTACAACAACACATGAAGTGGCAACAACAAATTTGTTGTACTTCTTTCTACATTTGGACATCGAGATGAGCTTTACAAATTTATCTGGAATTCTTGCTAAATATTATTTGCACAATTTTTTATTTCTGATTATGTTGTTTTAAGAATGCCAACTAAACGATAAATGTTATGTAAACATAATAAACGCAAACTTATTTTGTGCCTTAATGAAATAGATATGATAGAGACCTCATAAATTAATAATTTTTCTGTTACTTAACGTACTTAATACACAATTTTGATAATGTTTTAAATTAAATTAATGTGTTAACAAGACAGCCTCAAAATTTGTATATTAATACCAGTCTCTTCATGAAAAATGTATCTCTTGATAACGAGAATTCAACATTATAATAGTTTGCAATTAAATTGGGACTTAAATGCTCTTTACGTCGCATGGTCATATTTATTATTTATATTTTATCCAGTTTTATTAAAAGAAATATTTAAATTTCAATATACATAATAAACTTATATTTAGCAAAATTTTATCATTGTTTTGCCATTTTACTTGGGTTTTGTTTTAACTACAAAAAAAAAGCGTACTCTCATTTCTCTTGTAATTGTAAACGAGTGTGCAAAAGTTGTCGGATCTCGAATGTCAGTTACGTTTTTTGTGTGGGTGGGAGTTGTTGTCATTGCAGCTGACAGCTGCATGACAATGCCATTATGCCCTAAGCAAAGAGTATAACAAGTTGAAATTGCTGGTGAAATGGAATTTTTAGTGCATGGACATGAGTCAGCGACAAAATGCATAGCATATGTACGTTAGCCTCAGCCTCAAATGACAATGAAAAGTGCTTCTTTGTGTGGATGTGTGTCTCACTCAGTGTATGTGTGTGTGTGAGTGTTGTTGTTGTTCTTATGGGTGGCGTGTAATGTGAGACTTGCGTGCGCTAAACGCAAATAATGATAGTGGAACGAGAATAGAAATGGGGAAAGCAGTAGCAGCAGCAGCAGCAGTCAACAAGCGAGTGCCAAATGAAAGTGGAAAGTGCACTCTAACAGAAGTGTGTGCACACACAAACATACACAAACACACACAGGGTATGCATGTGTTAGTGAAGCTGCTGTACTTATGCTGCATACTTTGAGGCGCTAGCGCGCTTAAGATAAATAGCTGCAAGCGTCAAACAAATCCCTGCCGCGTCGCACAGCGAGATTTTCACTTTCACTTTCTTCATCCTTGCTCTTCAGGGAAGTGCATAGCAAAAAATAACTTCTCATCCTACCACTTTTCTCCACCCCACTCTCAGCGAGTGCAATTTGTGCAAAGTTTGCAGCCAGGCCGACAAAACTTTGCTTGCCAAAAGGTATGCAAAAGTTTTGCAATGCTGAAAATCATATGGCAGGCAGGGTGCTATTGCTTTTGTAGTATACCCTGTATGTTGTTAAAAGTACCTAAAAATCAAACAAAAATAGCTGGAAATAAATATCGAGGCATTCTTAATAAACCTATACTCAAGTTAATTCGATTATTAATTATTTTTGAAAACTACTGAATATTCCTTCCTTAATTTTAAATTACAATCAGGTATATTTCACAAATCTTTAAGTTTAATTCTTGAATATTTTTACATAAATTTTTTTTAAATTCTGTTTAATTTTTCAACAAATATTTAGACACTTGAAATCACAGACAGTTGCTTTAAGATTGCTTTCGGGCTATTAGGGATTTTTAAAATAAGCCTGATTTTAAGGTAATAATCTCCGAATTCGGACAGCCCTTAACCAACCAAGTACCAAAGAATTTCTCTACTTCCAGCCCTGTACATAATTATGTTAATTAAACCAAAAGTTCTTCGGCTGACCGCTCCGAGCACAGACTCACACACATATGCCAAAGTGTGCGATTTACGGCGCTTAAATGAAGCAAGCAATTTAAATTTGAATTTAAAAGGCTCACAATTTCAAGCACACACATAGACGCACACACACACACACATTGGCATATGATCAAGTTTCTCACGTTTTTTTAGGGAGCAGCAACGTTTTTATTTGCATATCATTTAGCGTCGTCCCAAACGGCTGAAGAATGTGCTCAGAAAAGGGCCTTTAGATAAACTACCTCTCACTGCACACACACACACATGAACACCTACCCTCACACACACACACACACACATGTACAGAGGAGAATGTAAAGAGTCGGTAATTTGCTTTAATATTAAATGTGTAACGAACTGTAAGAAATATGAACGTGTTGTATAGTGTTTGATGTTAACGCATTTCGGTAAAAATGAAAGAGAAGAAAATAAAGAGAATGTAGGCGTTGCATGTCATGGACATGGGCATGGCATTGAGCATATATGTACATTTACTTATATATATATATATATATATATAAGTGGACTGTTTGCAATGGGGAGATTCAGAAAAATATATATTACCAGCAATTGAGCAAAAGCAAAGTAGATACTCAGGTATTTACTCGACGTTTCTTATGCACGAATATTTCTGAGTATCTTTTGTGAACCGGTTTGCAAGTGGCTCGCAAGTTAAATTTAATTTAATACATTTATGTGGTAATAAAATTTAATTTTCTGGAAATTTAAATCAGACAGTGCAAAAACTCACGTATGAAAGTCCGTATTAAACTCCATTCGATAGTACAAAAAATGTAGCATACTTTTTGGCGCACGATTTCATTTTATATTTTTAATCTGCCTCAAAGTATGCAACGTTTTTTTTTCAAATCATAAGTTCAGCTTAGCTTTATACCTTTGATTTAAGTAGAATAAAAAATTATTAAAAAGTAACATAAATCCAATTGAAAGCTTTTTCAATTTTATTATAATGAAGCCTCTGAAGTTAAGATCAAAATTGGTCAAAGTTTCATTAACATTTTTATTAAAATTTGGTAAATTTTAAATTTGAATAGAATTCAATGTCAAATGAAAAGACAGCAACTTAAATGCGACTGAAATGTATCCCAAATTAATTTAGTGAAAACTTAAAGTAAAATCTCGGTGCTAATTTTATAATTCGATTCTAAATTTAATAGCTACATTATTACAAATTTGCTGGGCTACCCATGCTGCTGTAACTAACATTGTTGTGTCACTGTAGGTGTGAACAGTTCTCCTTGTCTCTCTTACTCTCTCAGCTCCCCTTTTCCGTCCCTCTCGACAGCGACATTCAAATTTAAATACAAATGTTGCACGTGCCCCCATAGGTAATTCTATAGAGATGTGCTCTCAGAGTATATATGTATGCGTGTGTTTGAGTGAGTGCCTTCATGTGTGTCTGTGTGAGTGAGCGTGTGTGTGTACGTGTGTAAGTGCGCTCATTTACGCGATTGCGTCTGCTATGGTTTAATAAAGCAGCTTCAAGAGTTTTGACGTTGTCGACAGAAAAAAAAGAAGGAAGAATTTTCAAATGACAGCCATTTGAGAGATGGTAAATACGAGATGGAACGGGAAATGGAGGGAGCTGTATTCTGCTACTGCAGTTGAATAATAAAGCAACTTCGTGGCGTAATTGGCAGCACCATAAAAAAAAATAAAGCATAAGCAAAAGGCACACACAACTTAAAATGAAATTAAATGAAGTGCAAAGCAAATGGACAGGAGTTTTTATAAATTCTAGAAAAATAATGAACAACAACAATCCCAGCAGGTGAGAATGTCCGCTTCTCTGGAAGAGTGCGTGTATGGGTGTGTGTGTGTGCGTATGTGTATTTTTGTGTGTGTCTGGGAAGTGTGTTTGTTTAGCTTAATTAAAATGCCCAATGCAAATGTGACACGTGCGGTTAGCAAGAGACCAAAAATGAATTTAGGATTTTGCTAAGTTCTGTGCTTTCAGAGAGTATGCTAACTTTGTGACAGAATATGTTACAGATTATAATATATATTTATAGATTTTTATACTAGACAATTTTGACTTTTATTTGATGTTTTATATTTCAAATCAACGACGGTCTCACATCGGTCTCTAAGAATTTAACAAATATACAATATAGTGCGTAAAAATATTGTTAAAAAATTTCACCTTTTAAAACGAATAATGTAAAGAGCTAAGTCAATGGAAAATCTCTTTAATCTGCGGCAAATTATAAGAAAGATAAGAAGCAAAAGATATTTTGACTTATTAAAAAAGAAATGCAACTATAATAGACAGACTAAAATAAAACATATAAAAACATAAAATATTTCATTATCAATTAGACCTATTTATCGTATTTTTGGACATGATGGTGATTTTAAAACCCGTGATTAAAATCTATTGGATTGACATCACAAAAATAAACTGCCTGATTATAAATGGGACTGAATCTATTTTGCAGTTTCCTTAACGAATTTTTATTCGGTAGTGTGTATTAGTTTCGGTTAGCAACTATTTTATAATTTTAATGTTGTTTCTACGCTGCACTCGCCGCGTTTGCTGTTATTCACCTGCTGCTAACCACGGGTCTGTTTTATAGTCAGCAAAAAGCAATTTGGCCTGACAGTCAGCGACCAGCAGGTTTCATCCCCTCCCGTTTCATTCTCTCGTCGCCCTTTTACTATTCTCTGCTCTTTGGCAACCTTTTTGTTGTTGTTGTCTGTTGCTCGGCACAGAACTCAAACAAGGCGTTTCATTGTTGTTACTTTGCAGCGTTGATATCCCACTGGCTTTGGCACTTCAATTTTATAACGAAAACAGAAGCAACAACAACAGAATGTAGTGTAACAACAGTGACAACAGCAACGTTGGCCGCGAATCTCTGGCACCTGTCTAATGGTCTGTGGCTGTCGACCAACATCCAACATTGGCCATTGGCCATTGACAACCCCACATCAAAGTGTACTTTTAATGTTAGATTCTCATTTTTTATTGTGACCTTAAAGAAATAGCAACTTTCATTTAGTATATAATCTCAGCTATTAAATTCGTTTGGAAAACGGAGCGTATACTTGATGACCTAAGATTAGCAGCAAAGTGGCTTTGCAATGAAAGCTGCACATTTATTATGGTAGTTTAAGGAGACATTTTTGCTCTAAATTTTTAAATAAAGAAACTTAAATTTAACAAGTAAAAAGGGTTTGCTTTCAGATTTTTTTTTTTTTTCTTTTTGCTAAAAAATTTGTAATTTTTATTAGACAGACTTTCTGTTATCTTTGGGGCAACTTAATCCAGTTTTAAATTTGGGAAAAGCCAACAGAAAAGGTCACATGGACGTTAAAATGATTGGAAGCTTATAACTAACATTTTCATATTTACATTATAAGCTTTCAGATTAAAATTGGAATAGCTCAAGATGATTTTTATAGTCATTTTTTATAATTCATAATCAGATAAGATCAGAAAATAAGACTGGATGTAATTGTGGCGATAACATAAGTAATACTTCCGTGGCATGTCATTTATCAAAGCAAGTTTCATAATTTTGGCAAAGAACCCAAAAGAACTTTTGCTAATGATTGCATGTCTTGGCCATAGTTTAATCCTAACAATAATCAAGGAAAAACCCCAAAGGCAACACAAAGCGAAAGAACGAGAGAACTTCACGCTCTTCATATGATACAAATATACTATATAGAAATACTCCGTTGCCTTTGCCCCCAAAAGTGCTTGTAGCGTACAGAATGCTAACCACAGCAGCTTAGAGAGCGCACTGATTAAGCTTGCCACAGCTTGATGAACAGCACAGTGTGGCACGCCCACCGCCCACTGCCCAACACGCCCAGTGGCACTTTAATTAAAGGCGAACAAACTGGAAGAACGCCCCGTTTGCCGCAAAAAATGTCAAGCTTATGCCATCAATCAAAATGCTTAAATAAAATGTTTGTTTTAGTTGTTTGCCAAAACGAAAGCAGGCAAAAACATGCTGAGCAAACGAGAATGAGATATTGAAATTGGGAGACGGGGCGTATACTTAACATTGTTCATTATGTATCGCCATGCCAATTGTGTCGCGTACACTGACAATGCGCCTCAAAGTATGCAAAATGTGGCAGATGCCGCAACACTTTTCCCACGGCCAAAATAAAATAAAAATAAAAATAAAAAAAAAACATGGAAAACGACCATAAAAATGTTGTTCTTCCGCTCGGCAGCGACAAGCGAATGAAATTTATTGCCTTGTTGTGATAAACGTGGTGCGTCTGTAACAAGGACACTTCCCCTGCTAGGATACAAGGCGCACATTTGATTTGTATATGTGGCAGCCTAAGTGCCACGACTCTGAGCAGTAGGCCAACAGGTTAATGCGCCTCCAGGGCGTATGAGTAATGTGTCAAGCCATTAGAACTACAGCAACAAATTCAGCCAGGGCCGTACAAAAGTTGCAATTCTACTAATTAATGATCTACTCGATTTGGCCACCATCTTAGCTTGGCTAAAAGTTAAATGGCTTTTACTTTGCTTTTTATGTTTTTCAAATCTTTTTATGTTCAGTTGTAAATATTATCTTAATTTATTCGGTTAGTGTTCAAATTTTATTTTTAATTCAATGTGGTGTTTTTTTTAATATTTAGCTAAATTTTATAAAGGAGATATTTTTAAATTTGGACAAACATTTTAACAAATATTTGGACATTAATTTCTACGCACAAAATATCTTTCAAATTATTTTTTAAATGGAAAATCTATGATAAAATTATTTTTAATAAGACTAGTAGACAAATAAAACTTTGTTGAAATATAACTTAAGTAGTTTTCTTACTTATTTTTCTGTCGTATAATAAAAAAAACACAAATCTGTCATGTTTCATTTCCGTTCGTTTCAACTTCATATTTGATATGCGCTTCAAGTTCCTTCATAGACCTAAATTTATACAGGCTGTTCTATTCTTGGTTTAGATTTGAAATTCATTAAAATTCAGCTACTGTCATCGACTACAAACATTTAATTCTTGTCACAAACTGTCGTTAAAAAAGCAACACAATTTCAAAATGTGTGTGGCCTATTTTTTGCTGCTTTAAAATTGGCTCAATTTCTTGGCGTTTACTTGATATATATTCGGTTTATTGAAGGGCCTCGCTTCGTTTATGTGGCTTGCTTCAGCGTTTCCACTTTGTGTTAGTGCTGCAATTTTCATGGATATTTCTGTAGCAGCTGGCTGGCTGGTCGCCATAAGCTAGATATACTCGATTTTCGGGTAAGCTGATGGACAAAACTGTTCCGACGCTTCAACCAAGTGCATTTGCATTTCTTTTTTTTATGTTTTTTGTGTGTTCATTTTATGCGAGATGGCCAACTGGCTGGCCAGCTTCAAGGCTTAGATAAAGACTGTGCTGGAAATTAAAGCCAATTTTTTTCCAAGAGCCTGTAAACATATTTTCGAAAGTCTGTTTACCTTTTACTTAAATATCTACATTTTGCACATTGTATTTCGTGAACATCTTAAAACAAAATTTCGGAAGCTAATGTTTTCTATATTTTGAACAGAGTATCTATGAGTTGAGCTCTCTTCTTGGTTTGACTTTATCGTGTGGCTATTCTACAAGAAAATATAAGGAGAGGCAGAGAGAACGTAACTCGCTGATTCTGATAAAAAAAACCGGCCCCGTCTTCGCATTTGCCCAGCCCACAGCAAAAGCCGATTCAGTCGATGGGCGATTTGGCGGCTATGCGAAGGGAAAAATATGTGCACAATGCCTTTGTCAGTGTGAATCTGTCCTTTAGTCCCTCTGTCAGTCTGTCCGTCCCTCTGCCTGTGGGTTTAAATTTAACCTCAACAATTTGGAGCAGTAAACATGAAACTCACACATATGCACAAATACATTGCCTCACATTGCGTATACGTCACGTGAATATTGCTGTTTTTGCGCCATAATCGTAAAAAGAAATCATGTTTAGCTTCGGCCGCAGAAGGTGACCAAGCATAAAAATTGAAGTATGAGAAATACCCTGCCTCTAGATTTTTATTTTATATTGTAAATAATTATTTATATGCTTAGACATAGTTGAACATAAAGGGACTTTACGATTCTCATAGCTGTCTGTTTGAGTCGCTGAAAAATATGTAATAAACTTCAGAAAAATTGTTGTTCCAAATAAATTTGTACAGTTTCAACTCCATGGGTATTCATGTTTTTTTCAGGATCCTTTTAATAGATGTATCTCATATACAAACAATTTTTTAAAGGACTTAAACTGCGGATGCTGGATATTTTTAGAGCTACACCAGATAACTTTTTAATTAGATTCAAAATAATTCTTAAAGTGTACAACTCTCTGATATTAATTAGCACGACTATCTGACAGATAGCTTATTTTATCAGCTAATTTAAAGATAATTTTATTAAATTTGATTTAAAATTAGAGAGTACGTTGAGGCTCACGCGGTTGTGGAAGACTCGACGCAAATACGCAACTACGAAAAGTTCAAAGAGTAGAAATTCAATCGAAAATAAAATAAATATGAAATTAGCAGTAAAATGACCCCAAAAATAAAGCCAAGGGAGGTTAACATGCGAACGCGTTAAAATGTGAAATTGAATTGGTTGGTTACGTTCGAGAGGAATGGTGCAGTTGAGTGGAAAGGTCGAAAGGTATGTTAAATATTTTGTGAAATTCTCGTAGTACGTGCAAGTTTGTAGGTCGTTTTAACTAAGGGTTAAATTCTTATATTATAAAGAATATTTTCATGTGTATGTATTTGTAGTATAGTATTTAAGTGTCTGTATTAAAGTGCTTTAAATGCTTGTAAGGCCACTTAAAGCGTGGCAAACTCATTAACTTACCACAATGCGCCGGACACGTGTCATTTTGCGGTATTCGCCCAGTTTGTAGCCGCTGCTGAATGTCCTGTCAAAGTTTTCCTCCTCGCACGGTTTATTACAAATTAGCGTCGGCAATTTAAAAACACTGAATTAACTGAACTATCAATTGTTAGTTGTATTTTTGGGGATTGTCAACATACAGTTATGCGAAAACAGTCACAAAACACTCACTTAATTTAAGTATTTAATTTTTTGTATATATTTTGTATACACAGTTAAAGCCCCAGACACGCGTTTCACGCTGCTTTTGCTGGCAAGTCGTTTGCTTCTTTAATTTTTGCTGTTTCTTTTTTATCGACCGCTGCGCCAAACGTCTCAGATGAAACTAAATGTTGCCCGAGATTGGCACACAGATGAAATACCCCCTGGAAATTGTGGCCAGGCAAAATGGTTACAAAAAAAAAAAATATATGCGGCAAAGAGCGCAACTCCTGCCAATACACGCTCTCGCTCTCTCACACACACTCTCTGTATCAGTTGTTCTCTGCTCACGCTACGGATACGACATTGGCATTGACAAAGCACAGTGGTTACAGCATTGGCAGAAATTTATTACTCAGCTGTGAAATTAGTTATAATCAAATATTATAAAATTATAATTAGCCGATTCGCACAGTGCCTCGGCATTTGGTTTTATTAATCGATAATTTTGTTAAGCCGACTTTAAGTTCTTTTATAACCTCTAAGACAAGGTAAAAAATTAAGCATTTTGAATGAGTAACGAAAGAACATAAATGTGCAAGTACCAAAAAGTTAATAATAAAACTAAAGTACATCCCTTAAGATCTATTCAAATTATTAGTAATATATAATGTATTATATAAATTCATACAAATCTACATAATTTTAACTAACACCATCGATTTAGCAGAGAGGCCATTATTTTATACATTTTATATCATTTAGGGTATTCACTTAACTGTGGCAGCCTGGCAGATGGCACATGTCCCAAACTTGAAACGTGAACAGCCCTTTTTGTTTTAAATCTGCCCAGTCAGCTGTTTTTTGGTTTTACATTGAGTTTACTGTCATTTTTATTATTTTATTTCAATAAATTTGCCTGATTTAAGCAAGATGCTTCGAAAAGCGCCAAGCATTTTTGTAATTAAAAGTAAAAAGTGCAGAAGTAATTGAAGCTTTGTAAAATTCGTATAGAGAATTTGTTGCAATTTATCATATTTCATTAATAGTAGATGCATGGCGAGATCAGTTGGATTTTGAAATTGACGATATTTTGGATGACTTTATAGAGGATGCCATGGCCATTGTCGTCGGAGTCAATATCGCGTTGGAGTCAAAGCTGCTTTAGAGTCCTCAAAGGGAGGTATTGCAGGTTTTTAAGATGATATTGATGAAAGACGGAAACTAACTATGATGGTCACACTGAGGCTGAACCCCGTGGTGAACCCTGTTTGGCGTCAGAAAGCAAGAGAAAGTTTTTGTGTAATTTTATATTTAAATAAAATCTAAGATATATATGTGCATATATACATGATTGTAACTTATTTAAGCCAAGATCTAGTTTTAGAATCCTCTCCTTTTGATCCAGCTGTTGTTGCTTATGCTTAAAATCATATTCAACATTCCATTTATTGTCTTTCCTTTCCAACTTCAGTCTGCGCTCCTCTCTACCCCTTTGCTTCACGAAAAGTGTATCAACCTGTTGCGTCCCTAAACAACTGTTGTCAAAACTTTCGCACTAATAATTGACAAAAATACTAAATTTCGATTGAAAATATCGATTATTAATCGTGTTTTTATCATCTCTACATGGGCATATATGCCAGACTTTTCGTAGTCAAGGGTCTGGGTCTGACATCATGGCACGAAATTTTTCAGTACAAGTTGTTGTTGTGACGTTTGGGAAATGTGCCATGTGCCAGGCTGCCACAGTCAAGTGAATACCCTA